>JAODAL010028060.1:0-53946 GCA_025379985.1 Phyllomedusa bahiana | reverse complement strand
AGGACATGGAGTATGGAGCACGGACAGAGAACAAAGTACAGAGACCTTTTCCCTCCAGACGTAGAGTAAAATGAGAAAAAGAATCCCAAGAAAAAGGGCCCGGGGTAACGGAGCGTTAACCCCCAGTTTTCCCAAAGGGGAAGCTAAAAGGGTCCACATCATACGGAGGGGAAAGCCCCTACCCAGGTTTTGACTGTGTAAGGGGAAAGGCTGGAGTTCTCACCTTCCGCTTCCGCACTCTGCTTCAGCACGACGTTTCGTTGCTCCTCAGGGTTTTTACTCGTTTTTTTAATAATTTAAAAACCCCCCCCCCCCCCCCCCCCCCCCAACAAAAATATTAATAAAATTTTTTTAAAATTTTTTATTTTTTATTTATTTTATTTCCCCCCAAAATATAATTATAAAAAAAATTTTTTAAAACCCCCCCCAATTTTTTTTTTTTTTTTTTTTTTTTTTGGTTTTTTAAATTTTATGTTGGGGTAGCTGTGGCCCCGGACAGGGTTTGCAATGTCCAGTTCAATAAAATGGTGGTTGAAAGACTCCTTTTTCCGGGGGACTTTTTAAAAGTGGGGGCTGCAGGTTTGGGGTTTTGTGTGGCCCGGACAGGGATAGTCAATGTCCCGTGAAATAAAATGGTGGGTTTAAAGACTCTTTTTCCGGCACTTTTTAAAGTGGGGGCATGCAGGTTTGGGCTATGCTGTCCCCCCAGGACAGGTATGTCAATGTCCAGTGAAACAAAAAAGGGTTTTGGTTGAAATAGACCCTTTTTTCCGGCACTTTTTAAATGTGGGGGTCATGCAGGTTTGGGGCTCATGCTGTGGCCCAGGACAGGTATAGTCAATGTCCAGTGAAACTAAAATGGTGGTTGAAAGACTCCTTTTTCCGGCACTTTTTAAATGTGGGGGTGTCCAGTGAAACTAAAATGGTGGTTGAAAGACTCCTTTTTCCGGCACTTTTTAAATGTGGGGGTCATGCAGGTTTGGGGCTCATGCTGCGTTCCAGGACAGGGTTTTTCAATGTCCAGTTCAAGTTACAGGATGGTTCAAATCATACTGCCTTCTGGCACTTTTTAATTTGTGGGTGATGCGGGTTTTAAAGGGTCAGGCTGTGGTTTACAAGACAGGGATAGTAAAGGGGTCTGTGACTTTTTTTCTGTGACTTTTATAACCTAAGTGTGTTGCCTAAGATGTAGCACGTATCCATTTGACTATTGTGGATGTTAATTTCAGCTTCTCAGCCTTGTTTGGGTGAAATAATGAAGGTGTTGTTGCTCTCCCATAGACTTTAATGGTCATCGCGCATAATCGATGCTCACTATCGAAAAACCTTATCGATAGCGGCCGACTATCGACTATCGATCGATCTCGATAGCCAACGCAATCGCTCAACACTAGCTGTAAGAATATTATTGTGTTTTGGTACTACAGTGGTCCCCCACGTCACAAGGGTCTCAGGATATAATGGGGCACATGTATGGAACTTGACGCCGACATGCCAGTTCTAAATCAATATAGATGAATGTAGAATGTGACAGTATATATGATCCTGTCGTATGTGGGTTCATAAATCTGGCATGTGGTATGCCTTGCATAGCATAGCATAACTTTGGCACATAGCAAATCTTTGTTCATATCTTTGTCTCACAGCTTTTTCACATAACTTTGTCACAGAGCATACCTTTGTCTCATAACTTTGTCCTGTAGCTTTGTCTAATATCTTTGGCGGATAGCTTATCTTTGACGTATTCAAAAGTGCCGTGCCTGTTGAAGGTTTTGGTGTACAACAGTTTATGCATCTGTAAAACAGGCTACAACAGTTTTTGCCACAAGATACACCAAAAAGCTGGCACAACCCCATTCAAACATGTTGCCCAATATTTTCAACATACTTTTATGAGATAGTATATGTTAACACCACACTCAACATATTGGTGACTGACTGAAAAATCCACTGCACACCAAAAGACTGCTGGGTGAATTTAACAAAAATGTATTCACAACAGTGAAGTCAGGATCTACTACTCAAACAGATTATCATATATACGCAATAAATGCACCATTTACAATATATGAAAAAAGGAATTCAGATGACAAATATACGACGTTTCGGCATGCAAGCCTTTATCAAGTACATCTAAAGGGAAATAAGTATATGATGAGGGAAAACATGGAGTATCATGGTCAATAGTAGGACAAAGTAGGGGTATAACCCCAAGGAAGAAGCGCGCTTAGTGAGAGCAGGTTAGGACCTGACGTCCGGAGGTAGGGAGATAGGCGCCTATCTCACTACCTCCGGATGTCATGTCCTAATCCGCTCTCACCAAGCGCGCTTCTCCCTTGGGGTTATACTCCTACTCAGCCCTATACCTCCACTCAGCCATATGCCAGCAATATTCCTTATGGTTATCTATATGTGATTCCTACTACAGACCATGATACTCCATGTTTTTCCTCATCATATACACTTTAGATGTACTTGATAAAGGCTTGCATGCCGAAACGTCGTATATTTGACATCTGAATCCTTTTTTTCATATATTGTAAATGGTGCATTTATTGAGTATATATGATAATCTGTTTGAGTAGTAGATCCTGACTTCACTATTGTGAATACATTTTTGTTAAATTCCCACAGCAGTCTTTTGGTGTGCAGTGGTCTTTCTATTTCTAGTATACTGGGACCATAAATCCATTCCACGGCTGCACCCATTATCGCCCTTAGCTTAGGTGTGCGTAACCTTTTTTGATTAACTTATGACTGAAAAATCCAGCCAATTACCTGGAACATTCTTTTTGTAAAACATTATTACTGAAGTGTATACAGTGACTGAGAGTCTACATGTTATCTACTGTTGTTCACATGTTCCAGAATGAACTGTTTCTTTGGGCACCAAATGAGGCTGGCTCTATTTTCTTTTTTTCTGGTAGATTGTGTATAAAGTCCATGACCCAAATAAACTCCTGTTCTTTCCACAGAAAGTGCTATTTCTGGTGTTTATATGTAAGGACTTGCTTTATGTGTATAAGTTATATGCTTAATTATCCTTAAAGGAGTGGTCTCTCTACAAGAAATCATCACTAATTGTAAAATGCAAGTAAAATTTGTAAATTATCATTTGTAGTGTTGAGTGAACCGTTCGAGAAAAGGTTCGTTCGAGTCGAACTTTACTTATTTTTCGAACTCGAGCCGAACCAAGCTTTTAACAGTAGTTTGCGTGAAGCTCAACACGTGCGCCATTTCTTGCTTTCACTTTGCTTCTTCCTGTACTTTTGTCTCCATCCAATCAGTGCAGACAATATAGAAGTGTCCAAAAACGTCACTAGTGAGGGTGTAGGGATCTCATTGGCTGCTGAAATCACATGACCCTGTTCTATGTAATACACTGTATTTCCTGTTGAATGCCATTTCCAGTTCAAACTCAGTACTGAACACACTGCTCTCTGTGTCTGCATGCTTGAATGTACTCTATGCAGGCACCCCATTTCACAGCAATTTTAGAAAGGAAGAGCTGCTAGTTAGATTAATTAAAAGGGTGGGGAAGTAAGCTTAGGAATTATACACACAGCTAGGGAGTTTTTAAGTTGCTGCCTGTTCTTCAAATCTCAGACCTGTGCCCAAAGGCATTTTTGCTGTTTTGGGGGTACAGCCAGTGGAGAAGACACGGTTAGCACCATTGCAAATGATAGGGATTCTACAACAGTTGTGATTTGCTATTTTGCTGCCAGGGTTCTTCCATAAGATCCCGTTCAACAGATATTCCATTGAAAAAATTATATTTCTATTCCTACTTGCAAAATATAGGGATTCTAGAACAGTTGTCATTTGCATTTTTTTCTGCCAGGGTTCTTCCATAAGACCCCGTTCAACAGATATTCCATTGAATAATTATATTTCTAACCCTATTTGCAAATTATATCACAGTTGTGATTTGCAGTCTTTGAAGTAGAGTTATTCAATAAGAGACTGTGAACAAATCTTTACATTTTTAATATTTATCTTTTTGAACACGGAGTGGTAAGCGAGCAAGAAGGGGCGTAGAGCTTGGAGCTAGAGGTACGAGACAAGGCACTCCTTCCAGTGCTCCGCACGACACCCAGTGGAGCACATCGTCAGTCGCAGGGTCGCCAGGCCTGTCATCGCTTGGTCAGTTCCCTGTGCGTCTCATTACTGAAGATTGACACCAATCTGTTCTTCAGTGCTTAACACACCCTTCATCCACTCTCCTCTTCCTCTCAGTCAATGGCACAAATGTCATCATCATCATCAGTCCAACCTGTAGGCCAACTGTCATCCAGTTTACAGACCGCTCCAGATAATCCAAGTTCTGAAGAGCTCTTTGGTGACACAATGCGGTTGGGGTCAGAAAGCATTTCAAAAGATCAAAAAAACCAAAGAGGATGATTTTGTCTGCTCTGATGCCCATTCGCTGATGCCCTCAGAGGAGGAGAAGGAAGCTGGTCCATCTGCAGAAATCTCGAGCCTTCAGCAATGCCTCACAGTGCCTGTGGCTTCTAGCCCACAGCTTGAGGATGTAGACTGTCAGAGGAAGTCACCTGTGATGATGATGATATTGCAGATCCAACGTGGTCTTTTGAGCAGCAGCTGGCAAGCGCATCATCAGTGGAGGAGGATGATAGGGTAGTTTCAGTGTGGGTCCAGCCTCAGAAAGGGAGAGGGCGGTCGCACAAGTCCGCTGACATTATTCCGCCAGCCGTGGGCAGTGATGGCTGCGGGAACACCGCTACTAGGTTTTCACCATCGAAAAGGTCCAAGCCATGGCCTTTTTTGATCGAGCCTCAGATTTGCCGAGTGATGTCATATGCTGGATTTGCCATCAACACATCAGTAGAGGAATGAATCTAAAGTGTTTACGCACCATGAGCAAGAACAGGCACATGCATGTAAAGCATGAATTGTTGTGGAAGAGTCACGTGGAGAAAAAAGGCCACACAGGTCCTGGGCTTCCAACCACCATGACATCTTCTGCCTCTGCCACTTCCAAGCCCAAGCGGTCCTCTGCTGCCGATGTGCCGGAGCAGCATGAACAAGCACCATCCCCAGTCCCAGACACTGTCGGCCCATTCCCACCACCAGCAACACAGTCTACACCTTCCACTTCCCATAGTGTGACCTGCACACTGTACAGCAGCCAGTCCACCAGCCAGCCTTCTGTGTTCCAGCTGTGGGAGCATAAGAAACACTTTCACCCCAACCATCCCAAAGCCAAAAGCCTGAATGTCGGCATTGCCAGGCTGTTCGCCTTGGAAATGTTGCCTTTCCGTCTGGTGGACACAGATGAGTTCTGCCACATCATGGCCCTAGCATGCCCCCGATATCATATGCCGAGCAGGCATTTCTTTATCAGAAAAGCCGTCCCTGCCTGCCACATTGCAGAAAGGATCTCCAGCGCGTTGGCATGTTGTGACTATTGACACATGGACTAGTAAGCACGGTCAAGGGCGTTACATCTCACTGACTGCTCACTGGGTGAGTTGGCTGGATGACAATACCTCTGGTGATGGGTCTCTGGCTTGGTGGACACTCTTCCACAGTGCAAGGATGGTACAGAGTCCAGATCCCCAACCTCCAAGGGTAGCATCACGTGCCAAGAGAAACCAGGCCGTTCTGAAATTAATCTTTCTTGGACACCGTCAACACACAGGTCAAGATCTGTGGATGGCTCTGCGCACTCAGACCGACCAGTGGCTGGGTGCTAAGAAGCTGGCGCCAGGCAAGGTAGTGTGTGACAAGGGAGAAAGCTCCTTGCTGCCCCTAGGATTGGTAGACTTATGCACATCCCTTGTTTGGCACAAACCTGAACCTGGTTGAGCAGAAATTTTTCCAGCGCTATCTGGGTCTTGACTGTCTGCTAAGAAAGGCTCGAGGTCTTAGCTCACACTTCCAGTGTTCGCACCCTGCTTCGGCATGACTGGCAGCGTTTCAGCGTCATCTGGGCCTCCCCGTCAACTGTCTCATTGTTGACTTGGCAACACACTGGAATTCCGAACTCCACATGCTCCAGCGATTGTGGCAGCAGCATAATGCCATTATGCAGTATGAAGTGTCCTATGGCCTGACGAGCAGTTGTGTGGACCTCGGGGTGTTGAGCCATAGAATGGAGGCAGGTGAAGGATCTCTGCACCATCCTTCACAGTTTTGAAGAGGCCACCAAAATGGTTAGTCAGGACGATGGCATTGTCCCATTTTTACTGGAACAAGTGTTAGACACTCTGCGGCAGCAGGTCCGAGCAGTGATGGAGGAGGAGGCGGACACAGATGCAGACACGGAGCCTTACTTGCAGTCAGATTTATAAGGCCCGACTGTTTCCCTATATTGTCGGTCTTCTTTAGGCGATGGTTCCAGGTCCAGGGCTGGTGCAGGACTGCAGTTCACAGAGTAGAAAGCATGAGGCTAGCCAGGTCTCTGGTGACGTTCAGGATGAGAAAGTGAAGGAGGATGAGGAGGCTGGTACTGATTACCCTTCAGTGGTAAGAGGTTGGCACAAATTGCAGGAGGAGGAGGAGGAAGAGGAGGAAGATCTGTTTAGTACCCCTCGACCCCGAGGCTTGGGAGATCCTGGCAGCATCTCACACATGAGTGCTCGGATGCTACATTACCTGCAACATGATCCACGCATCAAGGCAATCAAAATGAACAGTGATTACTGGGTGGCCACCCTCCTTGATCCATGTTACAAGACAAAAATTAGCACTTTTCTTCCACCCACACAAATTGATAGTAGAATGCAGGAATTTGAGACAGTGCTCATTGACCAACTCGAGACATCTGTTGCATCTTCTTCACATTCGAATGTCACGATGGAACGTCAGCAATGTGCCAGCAGTAGAATGGCAAATAGCCACAGCAGCAGCATCAGCAGCAGGCAGTGTGGATGAAGCCTACTGGGTGATATTTTTCCCTCATTTGTTACCACATCACCAACACCTGCAAGGCAGGGCAGCATTCAGACACACAGAAACCACCTTAAGAGCATGGTCCATGAGTACCTGCAGCTCAACCCAAATGTTTTTGGATTCTGACTTGACCCATTCGACTTCTGGGTGTCCAAATTGGATGAATGGCCTGAGCTGGCTTGGCACGCCATAGAAGTTTTAGCCTGCCTGGTAGCCAGTGTTATCTCGGAATGAACATTCAGCACAGCTGGCGGAGTGATAACTGACAAACGTATCTGTCTTGCCCCCAAGAATGTGGCTCGTTTGACATTTATGAAGATCAATGAAGCGTGGATCTCTGACGATTTTGTTGCCCCGGTTGCCGATGTCACCGACTAGTAAACTGTAGCACGTCTTCTTGACAATGTGAGATACACATTCCATCAGTCATCGATTAACATCAGTCATCAGTCAGTCTACAGTACGTCATCTATGAACCATTTCAGGCCCCATACAGCCAAATCAAATGCAGCCATTACTACTTCCTATTTTTTAACATATTTGTGGCCCCCTTTTTTATTAGGGCCCATGACAGTAGTACTGCCCGTACTGCTCTGTTGGCACCCCTGGCGGTAACAGCCGCTACGGGGCCCTGCATCCTGAGGTGTCCCAAAGTCCCTTTGACACATCAGAAGACACCGGTTTTTGAAATGGCACATGGTAACTGGCACGGGTGCCAATAGGGCAGTACTCTTGTCAGGGGCCCTAATCAAAAAGGAGCCCTGTGATATGTTAAAAAATAGGAAGTAGTAATCGGTGGGGGCCCCATTTGATTTCACTGCTTGCGGCCCTGAAACGGTTAATAGATGACTGATGGCAATCCTGGCTACCACTGTACCCCTTATAGCTACAGCCCTGTCAGCTGAACCTCCATGTTCCTCGTTAGGATGTTCTTGCTACCACCACATATATGACATGTTCTTGGGTCCCTGGTGCAAAAAGTGATAGTGGGCTCCTACCAGTTACCATGTGCCATTTCCAATACCAGCATCTTCTTATGTGTGACCGGGCCCTGTTGCAGCTATGCTGTTCTCATCTTTTCAGTTAGCCATTGAAAGGAATGAATTATTTTAGCCTGTACATTTTTTGACTCTAAGAACCAAATTTTCTTCACTAAGTTTTTCCACGTATCCATTTTACTGTCATGGATGATAATTGCAGCTTCTCCTCACCTGTGTGGATATAAAAATTAACCAGAACATCTTCTCCCATTGACTTTAATGGGGTTCGGAGTTCGGTTCGAGTTCGACTCAAACTTTGAACCGAACTTAAAATTCAAGGTTCTACAGAAACTCGAACTTTTTAGGGTTCGCTCATCACTTATTATTTGTGGTCAATTTTTACCGTTTGTTCACAAAGGGCAACATGTATGATCTTTGGAGCCCAGTGCCATTTTTTTGCGCACATTGGTAGCGTAGAATGCGCCTGAATATATTAACCTGTTTTACTGCAAGTCTCAGATTTAGTGCTTTCTAGCTACTTAGCGACAATTCTGGCTCAGGTAAACTACTTTTAAAGTGGTTTACCTGTTCCAGCAGGAATGCACCTGGATTTGCCATACTAAAGTTATAAATGCGTAGCTTGATATGCTTGAAGTTCAACATGCCTCAGCATGCTCCCCCTATCTCAGGTGCATTACAAAGTGCCTAATTTTGGAGTGTGCCTGATTAAAAATATAGCAAACAGGGCTGTGCCAGTTTTTGGGCTGAAAAAATGGCAGACTTCTGGCGCAGCCTAGTACATACATGACGCCCCAAGTCTCTTTTTGTTGCCCTGTAATGTAATTTTTGTTCCTAAGGTTCCAGGCCTCTCTTCCTATCCGTTCATTGGCTACCGGCATTGTTGTGCCATTATGATGTCGCTAGTGGCCAGAATTGTGAAGGCGCATTTCTCGTGCATGCGCGATATGTCCCGGTTACTATGCTCTAGTTCATTGTAATTAGAGATGGGCGAATGAATTCTAACGAAGTGGAATTCGTTTAGAATTTCAGGAAAACTTTGGTTCAGAACGAAGTCGAAGTTTGGGGTTCTTCATGTGAACGAAGTGTGCTTTTGATTGATAAAATGGCTGCGAGCACATGGCGTTACATGGGGCAAAGAACTCTGGGAGGAAGAAGGGCATAGCCTACATGACATGTGCAGAGATGAAGCCAATCAGAGACCGGCGGGATTCTGTGACGTCACCGCACTATATAAGTCCGGGCGCGACGCTGGGAGCTCATACCGCTCTCACTGTACTGGTTAGGGAAGTTGCTGCCATGGCTGCTTATTATATTTCATACTAAAAAACTCATTTTTATACAGCGATTTTTGGGGGGTGTCACAGCTTGTCTCAGAGACTGCTTCTCTTACGTTCTAATTCTGATTTTGTGGGGTATTGGAACTGAAGTCCAGTGTGCGTCCAAAGCAGCTGCATATACATTTTAATGCTATCTGCTCACAGCACATTGAATATCCAAGGGTTATCTAAGCCTGTTCCTGTTGTATTCATTTAAAGAAACAGCGTTTTTACAATCCAAATACCACTTCATTTTTGGTTGTTCAATTCTTTTGCGCAATTTACATCCAGGGATTAATTAAGCATTGTTCTGCTGTTGTGGTGACTAAAAGAAACCGTCTTGTACACCTCCAAAACAGACATAATTCCTGGAGCATAATTCATAACCGAATGGTTAATTACAAGTTTTTCTCTTGCTGTGTACCGTAAAATACACGCCATTGTAACACGCTACAAAGCTAGTAGTTTTTGGTTGCTCAATTCTTTTGCGCAATTTACATCCTGGGGTTAATTAAGCATTGTTCTGCTGTTGTGGTGACTAAAAGAAACCGTCTTCTTCAAAGCCAAAAAAGACATTTTTCCTGTAGCATAATTCATAACCGAAAGTTAATTACAAGTTTTTCTCTTGCTGTGTACCGTAAAATACACGCCATTGTAACACGCTTCAAAGATGGTAGTTTTTTGTTGCTCAATTCTTTTGCGCAATTTACATCCAGGGGTTGATTAAGCATTGTTCTGCTGTTGTGCTGACTAAAAGAAGCCGTCTTTTTCAAAGACAAAAAAGACATTTTTCCTGTAGCATAATTCATAACCGAAGGATAATTACAAGTTTTTCTCTTGCTGTGTACCGTAAAATACACGCCATTGTAACACGCTACAAAGCTGGTAGTTTTTGGTTGCTCAATTCTTTTGTGCAATTTACATCCAGGGGTTAATTAAGCGTTGTTCTGCTGTTGTGGTGACTAATAGAAACCTTCTTTTTCACCGCCAAAGAAGCAATTTTGCCTGTAGCATAATTCATATCCGAAGGTTAATTAAGACTGTTTGTGCATTTACATTCAGTAAAATACACAATGTTTTTAAACGACACATACAAGTAAATTTTTCCTGGCCATTTATGGAGCGCAATTTATATCCAAGGGTTACCCAAGCTTGTTACTGGGTTCATTTTGAGTCAAATACAGGGTGTGTATTTATCATATACAGATATCTTCATCAAACAGTGTCTGTACATTTTAGAACAAAAAGTATGTCAGACAGAGAGGTGGCAGGCTCTTCACCTGCGAGTGGCAGTGGCACTAACATTCCTGGAGCAGGCACAGGTCGCAGCACAGCAAGGGGACGTCGCAGCAGAGGTCACTCGGTGAGGCCACAACTGCCTCTGTCATCTAGCGGCCGTGTGTTGTTCAGCTTCCCAATGGTTCTTGATTGGTTGACTAGGTCATCCACTTCCTCCCAGATAACATCTGACAACCCCAGCCAAGAGTCGGTGGGAACGTCAGACACAACCCTTGTTGCATGGCCCGGGAGCGGGTCAGTGGCCCTCACCTGTCCTCAACCCGCCTCTGTCCCATCCGGTTCCCTGAGCCAGAGATCTACTATGTGGTCTGGGCTCAGCGCCACTATATAGCGAGGATGAACAATTTGAGGAGGGCAGTCAGCAGCTACTTGGCAGAGAAGAAATAGGGGCTATATCCCCTGCTTCTTGCAGTAGGCGGCAAAGTATAGATGTGGAGAGTGGCATGGGAGGTCATGTTGTGAGGGGTCAGCCTCTGCATACCAAGACCGGTAATGAGGACAGCAGTGACGATGAAACACAAATAGATGAATATGTAGCCGACCGCACTTGGGAGCCGGGTGAGGCAAGGGCTTCATCATCGTCAGGAGAAGAGGGCGTCAGCTTGCGCCTCAGGCAGTGGCGCAGACAGCAAGTGGTTGTGTGGCCGTGAGTCAGCAGGATAGCAGCAGTGTGAGGTCGGGAGCCAAGCGGCCACGGGGTAAAAAACCCACTTCGCAGGTCCAAGAAAGTAGTGGCACAGGGGCTCAGTGAGGCAGCGTCGGTAGTAATCACTCAGTGTGGAGCGTTGGCGGTAAAATCAGATACTCGGCGGTGTGGCAGTTCTTTGCCAAGACTCCGGAGGAGTCGAATATGGGTATATGTAGAATCTGTAGGCAGAAAGTGAAGCGTGGCTAGGGAGCTAACGTTGGCACCACGGCCCTGCGTCAACACATGCAGCGTCACCATCCGGTGGCCTGGGAGAAACGTGGCTCAGATGTGGTGGTCCATCCTGCCGCCGCAGCAACAGCAGCAGCAGCGCCCAGTGGCACGTATGCCATTGCAGCCTGTCAAGGCTCCACCACCTCTGCAGAAGGGAGCTGTGTCTCTTTGGCATCATCTCCCGGTCCAGATGCTCCTGCTCCTCGCTACTCATGGCGCCAGCAGTCGTTCAGCGAGGCGATTGCAAAGAGACAACAGTATCCAGAGTCCAACCATCCTAAGGTGCAGAAGCTGACCGTGCTCCTGTCCAAGTTGTTGGCACTGCAGTCCCACCCTTTCCAAATGGTGGACTCTGCACCGTTCAGAGAACTAATGGCTTGTGCCGAGCTGAGATGGAGAGTTCCAAGCCGTAATTTCTTTTCCAAAAAGGTAGTACCAGCACTTCATAAATATGTAGAACAGAAGGTGGGCCAGTCATTGAGCTTATCGGTTTGTTCCAAGCTGCACAGCAGCGCGGACGTCTGGAACCTGTACCTACGGTCAGGGCCAGTACATGTCCTTTACGGCCCATTGGGTGAATGAGCTTCCTGCCCATGCACACCAACAACTTGGACAGGAGACGCAGCTTTCTCCTCCACGTTGTCAAACTGTGGCTCCTACGCCAATGTCCGCCTCCTCCTCCTCCACCACCACCATCATATCAGCCTCCACAAGTACTGCTCCATCATACCACATGTGTAGGGCACAGCGGTCTCATGCAGTTCTACACCTGGCTTGCCTCGGCGAACGAAGTCACACAGGGGAGGAACTGCTCCGCGTCATGCAGCAAGAAATCAATGTGTGGCTTTCTCCACGCCAACTGCAAAGTGGAACCATGGTGACAGACAATGGGAGTAACATGGTGTCCGCGCTGCACCGAGGAGGGATGGTCCATGCGCCCTGCATGGCGCACGTGTTCAATCTGGTTGTGAAAAGGTTCCTGAAGTCTTCCACCGATCTTCAGAAGCTTCGGAAAATGGCCAGGAAACTGTGCATGCACTTCATCCATTCCTACACAGCCAGGAATACCCTCCTCAAATTGCTGCGGCAGAATGGCCTCCTCCAACACACTCTGATATGCGATATTTCCACCCGTTGGAATTCCAGCCTGCACATGTTGGACCGACTGTATGAACAGAGAAAGGCCATTAACGATTTTTTGATGATCCAGGCGGACAGGAGTACTCCCTTGTGTAACTTTGATGTCAGCCAGTGGCAGCTCATGCATGACTCCTGCCGTTTGTTGAGGCCATTCGAGGAGCCGATGTTATATGTCAGGCGCCAGGACTACGGGATGAATAACGTCATTCCACTGCTTCATGTCCTGGAACAGATGCTGAAAAATCTGTCTGGGCAGGGGACTGGAGACGTGGCAACTACATCTTGTGGCCACATGAGTCCGGTGGGGACTGAAATGGAGGAGGAGGAGGACATTGGAGCAGAAGCATTGTCTGGTGAAATGAGTGGATTTTCTACCCAGGTGACAAGAGAGGAGGAGCAGGAGCAGCTGGAGGAGGTAGATGGAGATGAGGAAGACGAGGCAGATGACCCGCAAGCATCGTGGCAGTATACAGTGGAGATGGAGGCAGGGAGCCCCTCGGAGTCACTTGTGCAGATGGCCCGCAGCATGTTGATGTGCCTGGCTAGTGACAGCCGAATAGTCAGCATCCGGCAGAGGGATGACTTCTGGCTCTCCACCCTATTGGACCCCCGCCAGCGGTCCAAAATGGGAGCCTTTTCCCAGCTGCTGAGAGGGAGGACAAACTCAAATACTATAGGGAAATCCTCCGTAGTCAGTTGGCCGCTGCCTATGTGCGGCATCGTCCCTCCTCTGACAGGTCTGACCGCGGGGGTTCTTCAGCGCTCACGTACTACTGCCGTGGCTGCTGGGGGAAGGTGGGGGGGGTAGGAGCAGTCACTATTAATACAAAAGATCAGCCACTTTTTTAATTAATTCTTATGTGCAACTTTCATCCAGGCACAATCGTGGGGCCTCCAACCCCAACTAGATCCTTTATCCAAGCAGTGATGTGCCAAATAATTTTTTATATAAAAATTTAAACTTTATTTTAGACCACGGTAAAAAACGCTTCTTTAAGCACCATTGGTATCGTCACAATAGGCAGTTACACATGCTCAATCCTGTGAGTACATACGTATTTAGAACAGTCCTTGTTCATACTCCAACTGGAGCTTCCTCATGGAGACGCCTGGAGACCGGGCAGGACCGCAACAGACCAGCGACGTTTCGAGGAGATCACCTCCCCTTTCTCAAGCATGCGTAGACGATCCCATACTTCAGTTATAAAGGGCTTAATTAGACACACATGATAAAAACACGTTAAAAACAAATATCATAAAAATGATCGTAGACTATAACTCTCATTAATTCCTTTAGGAGCCAGGGAATTCAAACGGTGTATCCACTCGGCTTCCTTTTGTAATAATTTTGTTTGTAACTGTTTCGGATTATTACAATAATCTTTTTGTAGCACACACCAGCGTAGTTCGGCTACACTGTGTTTTTCAGCTGCAAAATGCCGTGCAACTGAAGATTCTCCAAACATCTTTTTACTACCTTCCTCGACATTCTGCTCATTTTTCTTATTTATAAATTGTCTTATCAGGGATTTATGCTCATTCAATCTAACCTTTACCATTCTGCTAGTCTGACCCACATAGATCTTCCCGCACGGGCACTTAAGCATATAAATAACCGCCTCACTATCGCAAGTATGTGTGCATTTAATATAGATAGGAAAACCTTTCGTTGGATGATGGATACAATCACCTCTTATAATAGCGGAGCAATGCTGGCAGCGGCAACAAGCGAAAGTACCCGAACGGGAAGATCCCATCCTAGTCTGAACAGGAACCTCAGATTCTCTATTTTTGTTTTTGTTTTGGATATCTGCTGACACAAGCTGTTGTCCTACAGTTCTACCTCGACGAAAAACATGCTTTGGACGTTTCTTAAATAATGTTCCATATTGGGGATCAGATTGCAGCACTTTCCAGTGCTTCTGAATTGCCTGTTTAATCATACCTGAATGGCAGTCATAAGTGGACACAAATAGAAAGGAATCATCATCTTTTTTCTTTGCTGGTTTACTTTTCAAATAGTGATCCCTTGTTGTACTGAAAACTTCCATACCCATTTTTTCAAGGTCCTCCCTGGCATATCCTCTATCAGAATTTTTTTTTATAATCTTATGCATATTAATTAGGTATTCCTCATCACTAGAACAGATACGTCGCGCGAACGAACTGCGACTTCATAATGCCCTTAAAAACCTGTGGAGGGTGCTGACTTTTACGGAGTAAGATATTATTAACATCTGTTTCTTTAGTGTACAGGGTAGTACTTAACTCATTCTCCTGTTTTTTAACCAACACATCTAGGTACGCTATTTCTTTTTGATTTTTTGTAACCACAAACTGTATAAGTGGATGTGCTCCGTTGACACATTCAACGAAGTCCTCCAACTCTGACTCTGAACCAGACCAGAGCAGGAAGACATCGTCGACGTATCTAAGCCAGCACACCGCATGTCTGAATAAAGGCTGAGAAAAAATGAACTCTCGCTCAAAATACTGCATGAAAATATTCGCATAACTAGGTCCAGCTGGCGATCCCATACAAGTCCCTTGTAATTGAAGAAAGAAATCCATTCCAAACCGGAAATTTTTTTTTGTGAGAATAATATCCAACAATTGCATCAAAAAAGCAATCTGTCGATTGGACAACTTAGGGTTCTGGCTAAGGACATCCCTAACTGCCTGGGTACCTTCAAAAAACGGAATGTTAGTAAACAACGACTTTATATCTAATGTGCACATATACTTAACCCTACTACAATCTGTTGTCCTGATTTTTCGTAAAAATTGCGCTGTATCATGCAATATATGGGGATCTTTTTTGGCTTCCTCTTGTAGAAACATATCTAAGTATGCCGCCAAAGGCTCAAGCATCGAATCGATGCCCGAGACTATTGGCCTCCCCGGTGGGTTCTCAAGTGACTTATGAATTTTTGGTACTGTATATAATATTGGGACCCTAGGATTAACTTTAGTGAGTATTATCTTTTCCTGAACAGTTATTACCTCACTTAATACAGCGTCCTGGAGAACATCCTCAATATACTTAGAGAATTCTACCGTGGGATCATGAGTTAATTTTTTATAGACCTGAGAGTCATTTAGTTGGGACATAGCTTCTTGGACATACATATCAACATTCATAATGACACTAGCTCCCCCCTTGTCGGCTTTTTTCACGATTATAGTTGGGTCATCTGTAATTTGTTTAAGGGCTTTCCTTTCTTCAGATGCAAAATTAGACCATTTTTTATGATTTTTATTAACTTTATCCCAATTTTTAGCCACTTCATCAATAACTAATTGCTGAAAGACTTCTAGTGACGAGTTTTTAATATCTGGGTCAAAACTGCTTTTACTTTTCAACTTGCCACTAGAAAATTTGTTACCACTTGAAAAACAATTTTTATCCTTAAAAAACATTTTAAGTCGAATATTTCTGCACAATCTGAAGAAATCAACCTGAAAGTCAAATTGTTTTGTTTCATTTTTAGGTACAAAGTTAAGTCCCTTCTCCAAGACAGCTTTCTGTGCAGGAGACAGTTCCTTAGATGAAATATTACATGTCAACGAGGGAAGATTTGTTTCCTGTTCCTGGTGCCTCGCCGAGTTTGTTACTCCCCTCCTGTTGATATGTTGGGCGTAGGAGCCTTGTTTCCATATGCTGGTTCTTCTAAAAAATCTTTGCCACGTTGACCTCTTTTTCCATTATTACGTGGTATAGATGCATCGGATTGTTCATCAGCGCTTGAAGAGGCATTACTGTAGGGCTGACGGTATATCCCCTTTTCTAAAACCGCCCCGATAGTTTTTTCAGCTGCCCACGAATACACCCGATTTAGTACGTAATCTTTGGTATCCCTTTCATATTTTCTTAATTTGTTTTGAAGCAATGCAATTCTTAACTTGTCAATCTCCACAGTTAAATCCGTGTGGACCTTCGCATAACTTTCCGGTGCATTCAATCTTTTAAATTCTTCGTCGAGCTTTTTTATATCTTCTTTCACGTTTTCAATGGCAATTTGTAAATGCTGCACAGTAAGATACATTAAATCGATAGAGTAGTTATTACTTAAAGCGTACCATTTCTCCTAACTTCTTGTTGGTAGTAAAATGGATTGAAGTGTGCTACGAAGCCCCCTTGGGATCCTCGATGCCTTGATATATTCTGTTATTGCGGTAGCATGTGAACTGAGGCTTGTTTCTCTTTTCATTAATTGCTCCAGCCGTCGGGAATAATTAATTGCACTTTCTTCTTTATGTTTTGCTTTACCCCAACTTAATCCGGCTGCCTCAGCATGCTGCAAGATGTTCTTTTTTTCTATAGCAGAAAGACTAAAAATCTCTGCTCGGTTCTCCGTAATTCTGGCAATCTCCTCAAACGACATACTAGTGTTTTAAGACAAATTTTACTGTGGCTTAAAATGGAGTGCAGTCACTATTAATACAAAAGATCAGACTTTTTTAATTAATCTTATGTGCAATTTCATCCCGGCCAATCGTGGGGCCCCCAACCCCAAATAGACCTTTATCCAAGCGTGATTTCCAAATAATTTTTTAATAAAAATTTAAAATTTTTTTAGACCCGGGAAAAAACGCTTCTTTAAGCAAAAAACCATTTGGTAGGGCACAATAGGCAGTTTCCAGCCAATCCTGTGAGTACAACGTATTTAGAAAAAAGTCCTTGTTCAACTCCACTGGAGCTTCTATGGAGACGCCGGGGGAAAGGGGGAGGACCGCAAAAAACCAGCGACGTTCGGGAGATCACCCCCCCTTTCTCAAGCATGCGTAACGATCCCAATTCAGTTATAAAGGGCTTAAATTTGAACACATGATTAAAATACGTTAAAAACAAATTCTAAAAAAATCGAAGACTATAACTCTCATTAATTCCTTTAGGAGCCCGGGAATTCAAATGGTGTATCCATTCGGCTTCCTTCTGTAATAATCTTGTTTGTAACTGTGTCGGATTATTACAATAATCTTTTTGTAGCACACACCAGCGTAGTTCGGCTCCACTGTGTTTTTCAGCTGCAAAATGCCGTGCAACTGAAGATTCCCAAAATCTTTTTAACCTTCCTCGCATTCTGCTCATTTTTCTTATTTATAAATTGTCTTATCAGGGATTTATGCTCATTCAATCTAACCTTTACCATTCTGCTAGTCGACCCACATAGATCTTCCCCGCACGGCACTTAAGCATATAAATAACCGCCTCACTATCGCAAGTATGTGTGCATTTTTTAAAATAGATAGGAAAACCTTTCGTTGGATGATGGATACAATCACCTCTTATAATAGCGGAGCAATGCTGGCAGCGGCAACAAGCGAAAAGTACCCGAACGGAAAAATCCCATCCTAGTCTGACAGGAACCTCAGATTCTCTATTTTTGTTTTTGTTTTGGATATCTGCTGACACAAGCTGTTGTCCTACAGTTCTACCTCGACGAAAAACATGCTTTGGACGTTTCTTAAATAATGTTCCATATTGGGGATCAGATTGCAGCACTTTCCAGTGCTTCTGAATTGCCTTTTTAATCATACCTGAATGGCAGTCATAAGTGGACACAAATAGAAAAAGGGTTTATCATCTTTTTTCTTTGCTGGTTTACTTTTCAAATAGTGATCCCTTGTTGTACTGAAACTTCCATACCCATTTTTTTAAAGGTCCTCCCTGGCATATCCTCTAATCAGAATTTTTTTTATAATCTTTATGCATATTTAATTAGGTATTCCTCATTGCTTAGAAACAGGATGCGTCGCGCACGAACGAACTGCGACTTCATAATGCCCTTAAAAACCTGTGGAGGGTGCTGACTTTTACGGAGTAAGATATTATTAACATCTGTTTCTTTAGTGTACAGGGTAGTACTTAACTCATTCTCCTGTTTTTTAACCAACACATCTAGTTACGCTATTTCCTTTTGATTTTTTGTAACCCCAAACTGTATAAGTGGATTGCTCGTTGACACATTCAACGAAGTCCTCCAAAATCTGACTCTGAACCAGACCAAGAGCAGGAAAGACATCGTCGCGTATCTAAGGCCAGCACACCGCATGTCTGAAAAAAGGGTGAGAAAAAAATGAAATCTCGCTCAAAATACTGCATGAAAATATTCGCATAACTAGGTCCAGCTGGCGATCCCATACAAGTCCCTTGTAATTGAAGAAAGAAATCCATTCCAAACCGGAAATTTTTTTTTGTGAGAATAATATCCAACAATTGCATCAAAAAAGCAATCTGTCGATTGGACAACTTAGGGTTCTGGCTAAGGACATCACTAACTGCCTGGGTACCTTCAAAAAATGGAATGTTAGTAAACAACGACTTTATATCTAATGTGCACATATACTTAATCCTACTACAATCTGTTGTCCTGATTTTTCGTAAAAATTGCCCTGTATCATGCAATATATGGGGATCTTTTTTGACTTCCTCTTGTAGAAACATATCTAAGCATGCCGCCAAAGGCTCAAGCATCGAATCGATGCCCGAGACTATTGGCCTCCCCGGTGGGTTCTCAAGTGACTTATGAATTTTTGGTACTGTATATAATATTGGGACTAGAGATGGGCGAATTTCTCAAAAATTCGATTCGGTCACTTCGCCGAATTTTCCGACAAAAATAAATTCGGTCCGAATTACTTCGGCACGAATTGCATTAAAAAGCAGCTATTTCCAGGCGCATCGGGGCTGCCAGGGTGCGTAGAACGTTGTGCCATGCGTTTAAAAAAGCAGAGGACTGGTTTGGTCTTCATAACAATGTTGTGTTTTAGTATGACACGCAGATGGACTGGCCGCCGCTCCTTAGAATCGCATCACATAAATTCCCCCCTGGGGGCCCCTCTTAAGAGGCACAAACTGACAAAAAACTCAAGCTGGATGTAACAGTGCGGCGCCCGATGGGACGGGATGCCGATGCGCCGACCACCGACTCCGGTGTGGATTCTCTGTGATCACCGCAGGCTAGGTGGTAGCTGGAGGACCACTGCCAGGGGAGTTGGAGTCCTAAGGGCCCCTGGTCTTCGCCAGAGCCCGCCACAAAGCGGAATGGACTTGGGCGCGGGACCCCCAGGTCACTACCCCTGACGTAGCTACCTGCGGTGACAGCCGGGGGTGCAGACAGGAATCTCAGGCGGTGGAGTACAGGAAATGCACAGCAGGATACAGGAGGGTTAAAACGTACACATAGCACACAGGATACGGCAGGAACTGACGGTAAACACACAGAGTACAAGACCAGGGAACACGCAGAACAGAGACGCACTTACAGGACAGAACACGTGGCAGGATAAGGAGACTCAGACACAAACGGACGGAACGGCCTGGAGCTCAGATGACCAAGACACTGGACCACATCTCAGGGGTTAAAGCTCCCAACAGCAGACCTGAGATGCTGCAGGAGTCTCAAGATGGGAAGAGCGGACACAGCAACAGACTGCAAGTGAACTGACCCAAGAGTAGAACAAGAACTTCCTGCTTATAGCCAGAGGTCAGGGGTGAAGAGGAAGGGCACAGAACAGGAAACTATAAATATGCAGGAAGCTGCCGAGCGCCAAAGTACACCATAGAGGCACAGTGCACTGACATACCCAGGTAGCAACAAGACTGGACAGGACAGGCCAAGTACATAGCAGAACACAGGCTGCTGGGACCGCCGTGCACATGGATCCCCACAGAGACATGCAGGCACGGACAGGCCGACGGTCCAAGGTCAGGGACCGCGGATGAACCGTGACTGTACCCCCCCCCTCAAAGCCCCACTCCTCGCCTCCTACCAAATCACAGAATGCCATTCACACTTAGGCCAGGGCCCCGCAACTTCTATGGGGGCAACCCCAAAACAAGTACAGCTGTATAAAATAGCCATAATAGGGAAAACCTAGAAACGGAGGGGCATGGAGGAACAAGCCGGGCACTAGGCAAAAATAATGGGAGGGGAACCCAGGGCGGCAGTAAGACCACAGGGGACGACGAAGGCTCAGGAGAGACCGAAAGACCAAACGGGGACACAGAGGCTCAGGGCGGACCGTAAGCCACGGGACCCAGAAGGGCTCATGGCGGACCCGAAAGCCACGGGGACAACAGAAGGCTCAGGGCAGGGACCGTAGCCACTGGGACCAGCAAGGCTCATGCGGGACCGTAAGGCACCGTGGACTCAGAGAGATAGGCTCGAGGCGGGACCGTAAACCACGGGGACTCAGAAGGCTCATGGCGGACCGTACGCCACGGGGACTCAGAAAGTCTCAGGGCGGGACCGTAAGCAACGGGGACTTCAAAGGCGTCAGGGCGGGACCGTAAGCCACGGACTCAAAGGCTCAGGGGCGGGACCTGTAAGCCACGGGGACTCAAAAGGCTCAGGGCGACCGTAAGCACGGGGACTCAAGAAGGCTCAGGCGGAGAACCGGTAAGCCACGGAGACTCAGACGGCTCAGGGCGGGACCGTAAGCCACGGGGACTCAAAGGCTCAGGAGCGGACCGTAAGCCACTGTGACTCAAAGGCTCAGGGCGGGACCAGTAGCCACTGGGACTACAGAAGGCTCAGGGCGGGAACCGTAAGCCACGGGGACTCAGAAGGCTCAGGCGGGACCGTAAGCCACGGGGACTCAGAAGGCTCAGCGGGAACCGTTAAGCCACGGGGACTCAGAAGGCTCAGGGCGTACCGTAATCCACGGGGACTCGTCAGTAAAGGGCTTCAGGCGGGACCGTAAGCCAACGGGACTCAGAAGCTCAGGTCGGGAACCTAATCCACGGGGACTCATAAGTTCTCAGTGCGGACCGTAAGCCACGGACTCAGAAGGCTCAGGCGGGACCGTAAGCCACGGGGACGCAGAAGCTCAGGCGGGAACCTAGCCACGGTGGACTCAGAAGCTCAGGGCGGGACCGTAAGCCACGGGGACTCAAAGGCTCAGGGCGGCGACCGGAAGCCAAAACGGGGACTCAGAAGTCCAGGGCGGGACCATGAGCTAGGCCAAAAACGTAGAACCTGGGCTGGACCCATGTGCTAGCCAAACGTAAAGCTCTGGGCGGGACCATGACTAGGGCAAACGTAAGCTCGGTCTGGACCATTAGCTAGCCAAAACGTAAGCTCTGGGCTGGACCATGATCCTAGGCCAAACGAAAGCCTCTGGCTGTAACCATGAGCTAGGGCCAAACGTAAGCTCAAGGGCTGGACCTTTAGCAAAGGCCAAACGTAAGCTCTGGGCTGGACCATGACTAGGCCAAACGTAAGCTCTGGGCTGGACCATGAGCTAGTCCGAAACTCAAGCTCTGGGCTGGACCATGAGCTAGGCCAAACGTAAGCTCTGGGCTGGACATGAGCTAGGCTCACGGGTGCAGAAACTCTAGACGATGGCAGGGGTCACCCCGGCGGGATCCCATGGTCAGTTCATACTGTAACAGTGCGGCCGCCAATGATGTATGCCGAGGCGCCGACCCCGCCGACATCTGGGTGTGGATCCTCTGGTGGATCACCGCAGCGAGTGTTAGCGAGGACCACGCCATGGAGTGGAGTCCTAAGGGTCCCCGGTTCTTCGCCAGAGCCCGCCGCAAAGCGGGATGGACTTTGCTGCGGGACCCCCAGCGTCACTACCCTGACGATAGCTACCTGCGTGACAGCCGGGGGTGCAAGACAGGAATCCAGGCGGTGGCGGACAGAACACAGGAACATGCACAGCAGGATACAGGAGGGTTAAACGAACACAATAGGCAACCACAGGAGACGGCAGGAACAGGACGGGAAACACATCATGTACAGACCAGGACACGGCAGGAACAGTATAGCACATACAACAGGAACACGCAGGAAACAGGATACACAGATCACAACGTACGTCGGCCAGAGCTCAGTATGACCAAGACACTGTACCATCATCTCAGGGTTTAAAGGCTCCAACAGCAGTACCTGAGATGCTGGCAGGAGCCAAGATGGGAAGCAGCTTGACACAGCAACAGACTGCATTGAACTGACCCAGTGTAGAGAATAGATCTTCCTCTTATAGCCAGAGGTGCAAGGGGTGAAGAGAAGGTGCACAGAACAGAAACTATAAATAGGGCAGGAGGAAGCTGTCCGCGGGCACAGCCTTAGGAGCACAGTGCACAGACAGGAGGACCCAGGTAGCAACAAGACTGACAGGACAAACGGCAAAGTACATAGCAGAACACAGGCTGCTGGGACCCCTGCACATGGAGCCCCAGCATAGACATATGGCAGGCACGGACAGGCCGACGTCCAAGGCAGGGACCCAAGCGGGCATGAACCGTGACCAGAGGAATGTAGCCTGATAAAGTCATGCCAGCGAAACCTGGAAAAAAACAAGCTTTAGGAGCTCAGGTGGCAACATTAGTGACCGAGTGTAGGTGACGGCGGCAGCCACAGCAGCATGAGTCTGGCTGTGGCACAACAACTATTCTGGAGGTGGCAAAAAACGAGGAGCCACAGAGTGCACAAGTGACTGAGAGCGGAAGGTCACGGCGGCAGGCATAGTGAGGTCAGGATTGACATGGCACAATGACATTCTGGGAGTTGGCAAAACGAGTATTATGCCACAGGAGTGCATACAATGATACAGTGTGGAGGTCACGACAGCAGAAGCATGAGATCAGGCAGTGGCAAAATGACATTCTTGGAGCAGCAAAACAGTAATTTAGGCCACCAAGTGGCCAATCACACATGTTGAGGTCACGGCGGCAGCAGTAATTAGATCAGCAGTGGCACAATGACATCTGGAAGGCGGCAAAAACAGTATTAGGCCACAGAGTGGCACAATCACACAGTGTGGAGGTCAAGACCAAGCAGCAGCATGAGATCAGGCAGTGCAAATGACCTTCTGGAGGTGGGCAAAACAGAAAGTTAGGCTCAGAAGTGGCACAATCAACACAGAGTGGAAATGTCACGGGCGGCGAGCAGTATGAGATCGAGCATGGGCACTATGACATTCTGGAGCGGCAAAACAGTAAATTAGGCCACAGAGTGGCACAATCACACAGTTGAGGAGGTCCAGACAGCAGCAGCATGATATCAGGGCATGGCCACAATGACCTTCTGGGAGGTGGCAAAACAAGTATTAGGCCACAGAGTGGCACAATCACACAGTGTGGAGCTCACGACAGCGAGCAGCATGAATCAGGCAGTGGAACAATGACATTTCTGGAGGTGAGCAAAACAGAGAAAGCCACAGAGTGGCACAATGACTGAGAGCGGAGGTCACGGCGGCAGCAGCATGAGGTCAGGCATGGCACAATTTCACAGTGTGGAGGAAATGGCAGCAGCCACAGCAGCAGCATGAGTCAGACAGTGGCACAAGACACAGTGTGGATGTCATAGGCAACAGCAACAGCAGCAGCAGGCTGAGGTCATAGAGTGGCATCAATGACAGAGTGTTGAGGTGGTTGCATCCATCCCTGGTAAAGATGGTAGTAGGCAGAAGATAAACTGACAGCAGATTTTTGGCAGTCGAGGCGTGGCGGCATCAGCATATGGCTGAGGCAGGTAGTTTGAACCCCAGACTGACTCCTAAGCATTGGGTGTGTGGAAATCCGGCCGATCCACGTCGGATTCATCTTGACAAAGGTCAGTCGTTCCCACAATTTCCCCGTGGACAAGCGGGTTCTCTTGGGGTAACGATGGCCCCCCCGCCGCACTGAACACCCGCTCTGATCCACACTCTGTCCCCGCGGCAGGACAGCTTCTCCACTGGCAAAACTCGGCAAGTTGGCCGGCCACACATCCAGTTTGGGCTGCCGCCAGTAGTCCAGCAGATCTTCGCTAACTGGAAGGTGGCAGATGCTGTCCAATTAGGGCCAGCAACCTGTTGTTCAGGGACGGGCTCAGTTCTCCAGGTCTGCTGCTGCTGCGGCACTGCCTCCTCACTAGGCGGGTGAAGGAAGCTGCTCATCAGTGACTCCAGACTTTAGGTTACTACTGATGGACTGGTACTGGCTCCTCACCCCCCCCCCAGCCTTTCCCCAGCAGCCGCGGCAGTAGTACGTGAGCGCTGAGTAACCCCCCGGTCAGATCCTGTCATAAGAGGGACGATGCCTGCACATGGCAGCAGCCAACTGATTACGGAGATTTCCCTATAGGTATTTGAGTTTGTCTTCCCTCTAAATAGCGGTAAAAAGCACCCATTTTGGACCAGATAGGGTGGAGAGCAAGGAAGTCAATCCCTCTGCCGGATGCTGACTATATCGGCTGTCACTAGCCAGGCAAATTAAGCATGCTGCGGGCCATCTGCACAAGTGACACCGAGGTTCTCCCTGCCTCCATTTCCACTGTATACTGCCACGGTGCTTGAGGGTCGATGCTGCCTCGTCTTCCTCATCTCCATCGCACCGCCTCCAGCTCTCCTTCTCCTCCTCTCTTGTCCTCTGGGTAGAAAACCACTCATTTCACCAGACAATGCTTCTCTCCAATGCCTCCTCCTCCTCCTCCATTTTCAGTCCCCCACCGGACTCATGTGCCACGAGATGTGTTCCCACGTCTCCAGTCCCCTGGCCCAGACAATTTTTCAGCATCGTCCAGTACATGAAGCAGTGGATGATGTTATTCATCCCGTAGTCCTGGCGACTGAAAATCACGTCCGCCTCCTCGAATGCCCTCACACAAACGGGAGCAGTTCACGCATGAGCTGCCACTTTGGCCTGACATCAAGTTACACAGGGAGTACTTCTGTCTGCCTGGTTCATCAAAAGAATCGTTAGATGGCCTTTCCCTGTCATACAGTCGTCCAACGATTGCAGTGCTCAATTCCAGGAGCGTGGAAACATCGCATATCAGAGTGTGTCTTTGGGGAGGCCGTTCTGCCGCGGGCAACTCGAGGAGGGTGTTCTGGCTTTGTCGGAATGGATAAAGTGTACATGCACAGTTTCCTGTCCATTTTCCAGAATCTTCTGTAATGATCGGGGGAAGACTTCAGAACCTTTTCACAACCAGATTTGAACACGTGCCGCCAGCAGGGCGCAGGACCATCCCTCCTCTGTGCAGCGCGGACACCATGTTCCGCCCATGTCCGGCACCATGGTTCCGATTTGCAGTTGGCGCGGAGAAAGCCATCACATCATCGATTTCTTGCTGCATGACCGGATCAGTTCCTCCCCTGTAGTGACTTCGTTCGGCCGAGGCAAGGCCAGGTGTAAAACTGCGTGACACCTCTGTGCCCCTACACCATTGTGGTATGATGGAGCAGTACTTGTGGATGCTGAGAATGGTGGTGGTCGGTGGAGGAGGTGGATGTCGGACATTGGGCGGCAGGTGCAGCAGTTTGAACAACGTGGATGGAGAAGCGGCGTCTCCTGTCCAAGTTGTTGGTGTGCCTGGGCCGGAAGCACATTTCAACCCAGTGGGCCCTAAAGGACATGTACTGCCCTGACGTAGTTAGCAGCTCCAGACGTCCGCCTGGCCGTGCACCTTGAACTAAACCGATAACCTCAAGGACTGACCCACTTCTCTCTGTTCTGACCCTATTTATGAAGTGCTTGTACTGGGGGGGTGGTGGGGGGCGGTATGGGGGTGGTGCCATTTTGAAAGAAAGTACGGCTTGGAGACTCTCCATCTCGGCTCGGCACAATCCATTAGTGTCTCATGAAATGGTGCAGAGTCCACCATTTGGAAAGGAGGGACTGCAAATACCAACAACTTGGACAGGAGCACGTCATCTCTGCAACCTAGGTTGGTTGGACGCATTTACTGGTTGTCTATGCAATCGCCTCGATGAACGACTTCTGGCGCCCATGAGTAGCGAGGAGCAGGAGCATCTGACGCGGGAGATGATGGCAAAGAGAAACAGGCACCCTTCTGTCAGAGGTTGTGAGCCTTTACTGGCTGCAATGGGCATGCGTGCCAGACTGGGCGCTGCTGCTCTGCTGTTGCTGGGTGGCAGGATGGACCACCACATCTGCGCCCTTTTCTCCCAGGGCCTACCGGATGGTGACCGCGGCATGTGTTGACGCAGGGCCATGGTGCCAACGTTAGCTTCCTGGCACACCTTCACTTTCTGCCACAGATTCTACATATAACCATATTCCTGCTCCTCCGGTGTCTTAGCAAAGAACTGCCACACCGCCGAGTATCGGATTTTACCGCCAACAGCTCCGCACTGAGTGACTACATACTGCCGCCCTGCCGGTCGCGTGAGCCCTGTGCCGACTACTTTCTTGGACCCTGCATGCGGGTTTTTTTACCGGCCGTGGCCGCTTGGCTCCCGACCTCCACACTGCTGGCTACTCCTGCAAGTCACGCCACACACCCACGTTGCTGGCTGGCGCGTGCGTTGCCTTACGCCAAGCGACGCCCCTTCCCTCCCTACGATGATGAAGCCCTTGCATCACCCCCGTCTTCCGATGCGGTCGGCTACATCCATCATCTATTTGTTGTTCCATCGTCACTGCTTGTCCTCTCACCGGTCTTGGGTAAGCCGAGGCTGACCTCCTCAACAACATGACCTCCCGCATGCCACTCTTCCAAAGTCAATACTTTGCCGCCTACTGCAAAGAGCAGGCTATAATCATCCCCATTTTCTTTCTTCGCTGCCAAGGTAGCCTGCTGACTGCCCTCCTCAATTGTTTAATCCCTCGCTATATATTGGCGGGCGACTGAGCCCAGACCACATAGTAGATCTCTGGCTGAGTTATAACCGGATGGGACAGAGGGCGGGCTGAGGACAGGGAGGGCCACTGACCCGCTCCGGGCCATGCCAACTAATGGTTGTGTCTGAGTTTCCCACCGACTCTTGGCTTGGGGTTGTCAGATTCCAGCAATGGAGGAAGAGGATGACCTAGTCAAACAATCAAGAACCCTTTGGGTTGCTATGAACAACACACGGCCGCTAGATGACAAGCGCAGTTGTGGCCTCCACCGAGTTGACCCCTTGCTGCGACGTCCCCATTGCTGTGCTGCGACTGTCCTGTTCCAGGAATGTTTTTTGCCACTGGCCACTCGCGAGTGCAGGAGCCTGCCACCTCTCTGTCTGACATACTGTTTTTGTTTCTTAAAATGTAACAGACACTGTTTTGATGATGATATCTGTATATGATAAATATACCCCTGTTTTTTGACTCCAAAATGAAACCCAGTAACAAGCTTGGGTGAACCCTTGGATATAAATTGTGCTCCACATTTGCCTGGAAAAAATTCCATTGTATGTGGTCCGATTAAAAACACTGTGTGTTTAACCTAAATGTATAAAAAGCACAAACAGGCTTAATTAAACCCCTGGATGTAAATTGCGCCAAAGAAATTGAGCCGCACAAACAAGTAGCTTTGTATCGTGTTACTATTGCCTGTTTTTCTTTCTACGCCACACAATGCAGATACAGTTTGTAATTAACCTTTTGCTTGTGAATAGGGCTATCAGGAAACATGTATAGAATTTGGATTGAAAAAAGACGTTGTATTTTTGTCAGCACGACAGCAAAACACAACGCTTAATTAACCCGTGGATGTAAATTGTCGCCAAAAATTGAGCGCCTGCACAAAATAGGTAGCTTTGAAGCGTGTTACAATTGCGTGTTTTCTACGCCACACAACAAGTGATATAGTTGTAATTAACAACCTTGTTTTTGAATTAGGCTACAGAAAAATTTATATATTTTGGCGTTGAAAAAGACGGATTCTGGGGTCAGCACACCATCAAAACAACGTTTAATGTACCCTGATGTAAATTGAGCGCAATATAATTAAGCTCCCCAAAAATGAAGTGGTATTTGTATTGTAAAAACGCTGTTTTCTTTAAATGAAGACAACAGGAACTGGCTTAGATCCCACATGGATATTGAAATGTTTGCATCTGCAGTGGAGCAGCGCATACTGATTTCAGATCCAGATACCCCAAAAAATTAAAATAGAACATTAAGAGAACAGTCTTTTGAGACAAGCTGAGACACCCCACCAGAAATCGCTATATAAAACTCAATTCTTCAGTAAGAGGTATCAGCCGTGGCAGCACCTTCCCTGAGGAGCACAGTGAGAGGAGTGTAGCATCCGGCGGTCGCGCCCGACTTATATAGTGCGGTGACCGTCACAGAATCCCGCCGTCTCTTATTGGCTTCATCCTGCACATATCATGCAGGCTATGCCCTCTTCCTCCCAGAGTGCTTTGCCCCATGTAGCACCATGTGCTCGCGAGCCCTTTGTATCAATCAAAAGCACACTTTTGTTCACCTTAAGTACCCCAAAGTTCGACTTCTTTCCGAACCGAAAGTTTTCCTGAACATTCTAAACGAATTCCACTTCGTTAGAATCAATTCGCCCATCTCTAATTGGGACCCTAGGATTAACTTTAGTGAGTATTATCTTTTCCTGAACAGTTATTACCTCACGTAATATGGTAAAGGTTAGATTGAATGAGCATAAATCCCTGATAAGACAATTTATAAATAAGAAAAATGAGCAGAATGTCGAGGAAGGTAGTAAAAAGATGTTTGGAGAATCTTCAGTTGCATGGCATTTTGCAGCTGAAAAACACAGTGTAGCCGAACTACGCTGGTGTGCGCTACAAAAAGTTTATTGTAATAATCCGAAACAGTTACAAACAGAATTATTACAAGAGGAAGCAGAGTGGATACACCGTTTGAATTCCCTTGCTCCTAAAGGAATTAATGAGATTATAGTCTACGATCATTTTTATGAATTTGGTATTTAAACGTGTTTTATCATGTGTGTCTACGTAAATGCCCTTTATAAACTGAAGTATGGGGATCTGTCTAACGCATGTCTTGAGAAAGGGGAGTGATCTCCTCGAAACGTCGCTGGCTGTTTCGGTCCTGCTGGCCCGGTCTCCAGGCGTCTCCATGAGGATGCTCCAGTTGGAGTTATGAACAAGGACTCTTGTTCTAAAATACGTATGGTACGCACAGATTGAGCATGTGTAACTGCCTATTTGATGATACCAATGGTGCTTAAAGAAGCTTTTTTTTACCATGGTTAAAAAAAAAGTTAAAATTTTTATAAAAAAAATTTTTGCCACACCCACTGTTGGATAAAGGGGGTGGGCATTTCCAGCTCCATCAGCAGCCCCTTTAATTTGGGGAGTCACTGATAAAAGCTTCCTTAAACACGCCTTTTTGGGGGGGCATTCGCCAGCAGCAGCAGCAGGACCTGGAGCGACCCTAAACCAACGGGTGGTGGCCTATTTGGGGACGAAATTCCCCAACCCCCGGTTTGAATATCCGCTGTACTACGGGGGAAACCCCAAAACTGTATTGTGGCCGCCACTTGCCGAGTTTGAAAGTGGGAAGCTGTCCTGCAGGGCCCAGTAGTGTGGGCATCAAAAGGGGTTTTTTCAGTGCGGCGGGGGCCCAATCTTTTCCCCAAGGAGAACCCGCTTGCCACCGGAAATGTGGAAGGGATGACCTTTGTAAAGATAAATTCGGCGGGGAAATCGGCCGGGTTTTTTCCCCACACCCAATCCCTTAGGCGTCGGACAACAGCCATAAAGGCCTCCCCAAAAAAAACTTTTGGGGGAAAAATGAGTCGGGTTTTTAAAAATAATTGCCCCCAATTTCACTATGCTGTTTGCTGCCCCCCCCGCCTGTTTGCCACCATCTTGCCAGTTTTCCTTTCCAACCCATCCATCATCTAAAACCAGGATGGTATTGCCACCTACCCCCCAAACTCTGTCTTTGTGCCACTCTCTGCCCCTGCTGCTACTGCCGTCACCCCCAAACGCTCTGTGGATTGTGCCACTCAAATAACCTTTTCTGCTGTGCTTTTGGGCTGGTCCCTTTGAAATACCACCCCTGTGTTTTTTTGTGCCACTCTGGGGCCCACCCCTTTTTTTTTGCCCCTCCCGGGAATGTCTTTGGGCCCCACTGTTGACCTCTTGCTGTCCCTGGGGCTGCTGCCGAAAAAAACCCTACACATTTGTTCATTTTTCCCAAACTTTTGGGCCTCATGTTTGTACTCCCGTGCCTCCACCCCCTTGTCTTTTTTGGCCCTTGTGGACCACCCCCCTGTTTTGCCAAACCTTTCCAGAATGTTATTGTGCCACTGTCTAAATTCATGCTGTTTCCCCCACCTTTCACCCCCAAACTTTGTCATTTGCCCCCCTGTTTTTCTACAAATTGTTTTCCCAAACCTCCGGAAGGGTTTTTTGGGTCCCTTTTCTGCCCTCATGTGCTGCTCCCGAGGGCATAAACCCTTTGGGCATTGTCCCACTTGGCCAATCCTTTTTTTTCCCCCTCCAGAATGTCATTGTGCCACTGTCGGGAACTCATGTGCTGCTGCCGTAAACCTCCAAAATGTCATTGTGCCACTCTGTGCCAAACCCCTGTTTTTGCCACCCCCAAAATTGTAAATTGTGCCCCCTGTCTGCCCCTTTTTTTGCTGCTGGGTGCTGCCGTAACCCCCCAAACTGTGTCTTTGTGCCACTTAGGGCCCTACTTTTTGTTTTTGGCACCCCCAAAATTTTCATTTTGCCCTGTCTGACCCCGGGTGCTCCCAAAGGTAAACCCCCCACTGCCCGTCTTTGTGCCAAACTCTGTGGTTTATTTACTGTTTTCCCAAACCCCCAGAATGTCATTGTGCCACTTCTGACCCATGCTGCTGCTCCCGTGCCCCTCCAGACTCTGTAATTGTCCCAAACCTTCTGTGGCCTACTTACTGTTTTGCCCCTCCAGAATGTCTTGTGCCCCCTTTTCTGACCTCATGCTGCTGCCATCGCCCACCCCTACACACTCGGGCATTGTCCCCACTCTGGGGGCCTACCCCTTTTTTTGCCCCCCCCAAAAATTTTTCATTGTCCCAAACTTTTGGTGACCTCTTTGCTGTGTGCCGAAACCCTACAAAACGTTTTTTTTTTGTGCCACTGTCTAAATAAATTGCACTGCCGTGCCCTCCCCACATGTGTCATTGTCCCAATCTTTGGCTTTACCCTTTGTTTTTCCCAACCCCCAAGTTTGTTTTTGTGCCAATTTTCTGCCCTTTCATGCTGCTACTGCCGGGGAACCTCCACACTGGGGTTTGTCCCACTCTGGGGCCCCAATATTTCCTGTTTTTCCCACATCCCAAAATTTGTTTTGTCCCAACTGTCTGCTCATGTGTTTAAAAAAACCGTCCCCTCCATTTCTCTGTAATTTGTGCCACGTTTGTGCCCTACTAATTTTTTAAAAACCTCCAGAATGTCATTGTGCCACTTTTGGGAACCCATGCTGCTGCTGCCGTGAAATCCAAAAACTCTGCCCTTTTGTCCCCAATTGGGGGCCTACTCCTTTTTTTGGGCCATTCAAGAATGTCATTGTGCCACTGTGTGCCTCCTGTGTGTCCCGTGACCTCCGCACTGTCATTGTGCCACCGGGTCGCCAAACCCCTGTTTTTGCCCCCTCCAAAATGTCATTGTGCCACTGTTTGCCCTCAGATGTCCCAAAACCCCGTCCCCTCCCCTTGTCATTGTGCCACTCTGTGGCCTATTTAAGGTTTTGCCACCCCAGAATGTCTTTTGTCCCAAATGTTGACCCCCTTGCTCCCGCTTACCGTGCCCTCCACACTCTGTCATTGGGGCCCTCTGGGGCCCTTTCTCCTTTTTGGGGGTCACCTTCAAAATGTCATTGTCCCAAATGTCGGGCCTCATTTTGTGCTGGGGCCCTCCCTTTCCCTTTAACCTCCCCCACTGGGTCATTGTGCCACTCTGGGGCCCTTCTCCTGTTTTTGCCACCTCCAAAAATGTCATTGGGCCACTGTCTGTCCCCCAGGGCTGCTGCTGCCGGGGGACCCCCAATTGTCATTGTGACCCCTGGGGCCTTTATTTACTTTTTTGCCACCCCCCGAATTTTCATTGTGGCCAAACTGTTGACCTCAGGCTGCTGCCTTGTAAACCTCCACTCTCTGTCTTTGTGCCCACTTTGGGGCCCTACTCCTTTTTTTTCCCAAACCTCCGAAGGGTATTGGGGCCACGTGTGACCTCATGCTGTGTTTGCCGTGACCTCCAGACTCTTCATTGGGCCACTCTGTGGCCTTACTACTTTTTTCCCACCTCCAAATTTCATTTTTGCCACTGTCTGCCCTTTAAATGCTGCTCCCATCGTCCCCTCCACTCTCGTAAAAAAAAATTGTGCCACTCTGGGGCCCTTTACCCCTGTTTTTCCACCTCCAGAATTCTTTGGTGCCACGGTCTGCCTCTGCTGCTGCCCAGGACCCCCAAAAACTGTGTCATTGTGCACTCTGGGGGGCCCACCCCTGTTTTTGCCACCTCCAGAATTTTTTTTTGTCCCACTGTCTGACCTCTTGCTGTTGTTTCCCGTGACCTCCACCCCTGTGTCTTTTGGGGCCCTCTTTTGGCCCTTATATGTTTTTGCCCCACCCCGGAATGTTTTTGTGCCACTGTCTGCCCTCATGCTGCTGTTGCCAGGGACCTCCCCCACTTTTGTCTTTGGGCCCAACTCTGGGGCCCCAACTCCTTTTTTTTCCCCCTTTCAGAATGCATTTTTGCCATTGTCTGCCTCATGTGCTGGCCCTTTTAAACTCCAAACTTTTGTCATTGTCCCAAAATCTTTTGGGCCTACTCCTGTTTTTGCCACCCCCAAAAATTTCATTTTTAAAAAACGGTCTGCCCTCATGATGCTGCTGTGGGGGCTGCCAAAAACCCTTTCACTCTGTGTCATTGTCCCCCAATGTTTGACCTTTCATGAGGCGCCACCATACCTCCACTCTCTGTCATTGTGCCACTCCGGGGGCCAAAATTACTGTTTTCCCACCTCCAAAAATTTGTTTTTTTCCCACGTCGGGACCTCATGCTGCTGCTGCCGTGACCCCCTCCCCACTGTTTTCATTGTGCCCTCTGGGGGCCTACCCCCTTTTTTTTGCCCCCCTCAAAATTTTAAAATTGTCCACTGTTGATCCTCTGATGTGCTGGGGCTGCTGCCGAAAACCTTACACCCCCTGGGGCCTTTGGGGCCACTTTTTGCCCTCATGATGTCCCCACCTTTCCCTCCACCCCTCTGTCATTGTGCCACTCTGGGGGCCCTTTACTCCTGTTTTTTTAAACTTCAGAATGTCATTGGCCACTGTCTGACTCAGGGTTGTGCTGGGGGTTGTTCCCGTAACCCCCCACAACTTTTGTAAATTGTGCCACTCTGGGGCCCCTACCCCTTTTTTCCCCCTTCCGGGAAATATCATTGTGCCACTGTTTGACCTTTGCTGCTGCCCCCGTAACCCCACTCCTGTCTTGTCCCCCTCTGGGGCCCTTTAACCCCCTGTTTTCCCAAAATCCAAAAATGTATTTTTTCCCCACCCCTCTGACCTCTTGTGCTGCTGCCGGGGACCTCCCCCACTCTTTTCTTGTGCCACTCTGGGGCCCTACTCTGTTTTGCCACCTCCAAAATTTTTTGTGCCACTGTTTTGACCTCATGCTGTGCCCGTCACCCCCAAACTCTTGTCATTGTGCCATCTGTGGTTTTACTCCTTTTTTTGGGCCACCTCCAGAATTTTCATTGTCCACTGTCGGGGAAACTAAATGCTGCGGGCAACCGTACCTCCCTTTTGGTCATTGGGCCAGCCCGTGGCCCTACTATTTTTTGGGCCCCCTCCAAAATTTTCACTGTGCCCCCTTGTTGACCTCATGTGTGTTTGCCGTGACTCCACACTCTTTCCCTTGTGCCCCTCGGGGCCCTTACCCCTGTTTTTGCCACCTTCAGAATTTTCATTGTGCCACTGTCTGAATCATGTTGTTGCTGGGGTGCGGGCCTTTAAACCCCCAAACTGTGTCATTTTTCCATCTGGGGCCCCAAATCCTTTTTTTTCCCAAACCTCCAAAATGTCTTTTGTGCCACTGTTTTTTGCCCTTCAGGGCTGTTTTGCCAGCTTTCACCCCCAACTCTCTGCTTTTGTGCCATTTCTGTGCCCTTACTATGTTTTGCCCCCCCGGAATTGTCTTTGTGCCACTCTATGCCCTCTTTGTGCTGTTTCCCCGGTAAACCTCCAAAACTTATCATTGGCCACTCGGGTGGCTTTCCTGTTTTTGCCACCTCCAGAATGTCATTGTGCCACACTCTGACCTCAAGCTGCTTGTGGCTTTGCTGCCGCACCTCCACACACTGACAGCTAATGACGCAACCTGAGCTCTCAGCCCATGGAATTTTATAGTGCGCGATTCTAAGAGCGTCGCAAGTCATGTGCGAACATACTAAAGAACAACATTGTAATTAAGACCAAACACAAGCTCCTTCTGCATATTTATGCATGGCACAACGTTTCAACAGCACTCTCACGAGCCCCCACCAACCCCCCCCATCCAGCCCCCCTGCAGGCTCTGTGCGCCGGGAAATAACTGTTTTTTAACGTGATTCGTCCTGAGTAATTCTACCGAAGTATATTTTGTCGTGGAATACGCAAAGAAGCGAACCGAATTTTTGAGAGATTCGCCCATCTCTAATGATGATGACATTGCGGACCCTCATCCTGTCTTTTCAGCAGAATTTGCTCTTAAACGAGCGCTTCATCACTGTACGTGAGGAAGACTATGTGGTAGTGTCAGTACGGTTCCCCTCCCCCCCCGTCGCCTCAAAAAGGGAGAGGGCCGGTCGCAGAAGTCCGCTGAGATGATTCCGCCAGCCACGATCACGGAACACCGCTCCTCCTTATCGCCGTCCGAAAAGGTCCAGTGACCTCTCAAGCTGGGCCATTTTTTCGAGCAAGCCTCTGAGTCACCCACGATGTCATATGCCCGCCTTATTTTTTTTTTTTAGTTTTTTTATTTATATTTTTTATTTTTTTTTGTTTTTTTTTTAGTTTTTTTTTTTATTTGTATTTTTTATATTTTGTTTTTTTTGTTTTTTTTTTTTTAGATTTTTTTTTTTTTTTTTTTTATTTTTTTTTTTTTTTTTTTTTTTTATTTTTTTTTTTTTTTTTTTTTTTTTTTTTTTTTATTTTTTTTTTTTTTTTTTTTTTTTTTTTTTTTTTTTTTTTTTTTTTATTTTTTATTTTTTTTTTTATTTTTTTTCCATAAACGCATCATTAGAGCCAGGAATTTTTAGGTGTTTAACCACCACCACATGTCCTAGTCACAATGCAGCGATGCATGAGTTCGAAATTGAGGGAAAACTTTGCCAAAAAAGGCCACACAGGATGCTGGTCTACCAACCACTGTCACACCTCTGTCTCCACCTCCTCCTGCTCCGTCACCACCAAGCGTTCCTCAGCGCACATGTCCTCTCATAGTACAATTATCAGGGATCCCTCCGCTTCTGCTTCCATCGTGCACCCAGTACTACCAAGCACACCATAGACCCAACCTACCCATTCCCTTCCACCAGATTGACGACCTGCACGAGGACAGCGGCCAGTCTAGCAGCCAGACCTCTTCTTCTCTGGTATGGGAGCAGAAGAAACACTTTAAACACAACCATCCCAAAGCCAAAATCCTGAATGTCGGCATTGCCAGGCTTTTGCCTTGGAAATGGTTGCCTTTCCGTCTGGTGGACACAGATGTGGTTCCGCCATGTCATGGCCCTTGCCTGCCCCCAATACCAATGCCGACCAGGCATTCATTTGCCAGAAAAGCCGTCCCTGCCCTGGCCAGCCACGTGTCATCTACAATTTCAGCGCATTGTCTGCATCTGTGTCTGGAAAGTCGCATCTGACACTCGACACATGGACCAGTAAGCACGGCCAAGACCGCTATATCTCTGTGACAGCTCACTGGTTGAGCTTGTGGATGTCTCTGGTGGTGACTGTGGCCACACAAGGCTCGGCGCACGCTCATCAAAACCGCAGGGTATGGTGCCAGGGTTCTTCCCCCAAGGTCCCTCCTGGTGGCATCACGGGCCCAGAGAAACCAGGCCGTGTTGAAATTAAATCTTCACTTTGGAGAGCCGTCCACACACCGGTCCAGAGCTGTGGACGGCTTCTCCGCAACGAGACCTGACACTGGCTGGGTGACAAGAAACTAGTGCCAGGCAGGTGGTGTGCGATAACGGCGAAATCTGCTGGCCACCTTAAATCGTAGGGCTGGATGCACATCCCTTATGCCTAGGCACATGTCATGAACCTTGTGGTCCCAGAAATTTCTAAAGCGCTACCCCGGGCCTGGACTCCTGCTAGGAAGGCTCGAGTTCTGAGTTAGCACTTCCGACATTCGCACCCTGCTTCGTCCCCCCTGGCTGCGTTGCAACGTCAGCTCAATGTCCCTGTCAACCTTCTCATGTGATGGTGGCAACACCTGGAATTCCTCCCTCCACATCTCCAGTGATGTGTCATGCAGCGCAATTGCCATTACGCAGTACGTAGTTGACACATGCCTGGACAAGCAGCGGTGCGGACCACGGGGTGTTCAACCACCGAGAGTGGAGGCAGGTGATAGAGCACTGCACCATCCTGGCCAGTTTTGAAGAAGCCCCAAAATGGTCAGTGCGGACAATGCCCTTGTCAGCATGAGCATTTGTGGTGATCTTAGTTCTGGAACGATCGTTGGACACGCAGAAACATCTGGTCGCCAGTGACGGAGTATAAGACGGACACAGATGCGAACACATAGTCTTTCTCTCCATCGAATCCTCAAGGCCCGACAGTTTCACAATGTTTTATCGGTCTTCATCTGGCATGTTCGGGGTCCAGAGCTAGTCAAGGCGCGCCTCAGCTCTCAGGGTGCCTCAACTGAGCAAGTCAGACGTGTTGACGCTGTGCCGGAGGAAGCAGAGGAGAAAGGAGTAGTATTCCAAGACACCGATGTTACCGACGTCCCTGCCTTGAAAGAGGTTGGTGCAAAATTTTGAGGCGGAGGAGGAAGATGAGGAAGCTCAAGTTTGCTAGTGCCCCCTCGACCAGAGCTTGGGAAATCAAGGGCTCCAAGCCAAAAATCTAAACCAAGCAGCTCTCCCAAACATCCTCGATCCCATCAGAAACCAGGCCACAGTCGCATAGAGAATCCAACCCCAAAGCGGACCACAAAGTCTACCACCAAGCACAGCCACCACAAAGCCCTCCCAACAAAACCATGTAGACCACCACATAAAAGCCCCACACCAAAAGACACAAACAAAGTCCACCATCTGTAAGTCCATCCAGGCCCACCAAACCATAGAATGCCAACCCACCGATAAATGCCCAGACGATATAAATACAAATAACCCCAGACACCCACAAAAACGCCCCAGAATCCAAAAACCAATCACAACACCCCAAAACCAACACCATCACACCCAACCCAACAAATCACCAAACACATCAAAAAAAAACAGAAATAACTAATCAAACAAAACAGCATCCAAAACCAACCCACCACCCACCAAAAAAGCATAGTCACCAGAACCAACAAACCACCAACAAAAAACCAATACACACAGCCCAAAACTAGCCAAAACCCAAGCCACAAAACACCAAAATACCAGCTCCAGAAGAGCACAACAACACAACCACTCTTCCACACACCACACTAACCATAATCAAAAACAGAGCAACATCCAACCACTCCCAACACACCACAATAACAGAATTCCAACAAAGAGAACCAATAGTATCCAACAAACGCCACATGCAAGACAAAAGTCAAAAACAAAAAATCCCAACCCCAACAATCCAAATACATGAAGACATTCACAGCTTCCACCAACTAACCGCCACATCACAAAACCAATTTCCACCCCAACCACCAACAACCAACAAAACAACGCAAATCCCACCCAACACACCCACCAAAAAACACCAAACCCCCACAACACAAGTAGACAACAAGCACAAGCACCACCAAAGCAAATCCAGAAATACCACCAACTTACAAGCAATACCCACCCAGAAATTAACAACAGCATCCAACAATACCCACCCCAATACGACAACATCACCAACCAAAGTCCAATCAGGAGTTCTCTCACATAGTGCTTGGATGCTCTATTCCTCAACATATCACTCGCAATTAAGGCCATCAAATAACAACAGTTCTGGTGGCCACCCTCCGGATTCCCCGGTAACAAAACAAAACTCAGCACTTTCCTTCCACCCACCCAATAGAGTAAAAATGCAGGAAAAGGAGACTTGCTGATTGATCAACTGGAGACATCTGTTCGTCTGCTTCACGATCTCAAATGTCACGGGGGAACAACGTCAGCGACGTGACAGCTGTAAGTCCCAAAGTGCCGGGGGCAGCAGCACAGGCAATGGGCAAAACCAAATGGATGCCTCTGGAAATCTTTATTTACCACCTCCCCAACGCATGTAATCAGGGCACAAAACAACACAAGAACCACTTAAGATCAAGTGCACGACATCTGCGCTAAACACCGAGTTTTTTGGATGTTCCGGATCCAATTGATTTTTTGGGAAAACCAAAAAAAATGAAGGCCCGAGCTCCCCCCGCACCCATCGAGGTTTTTGCCCTGCCCAGCAGCCCGTGTTATCTGAGCACCTTCCACGCTGGAGGGCATTCAGACAAACACACCCCCCCTTTCCCACAATAAAGGGATCTTTTTTGCCGCATGGATCTCTGAGTGTTGGCCCCCAATTGCCGGGGGCACCGTTTATTTGCCGGTTATTTCACATTCCTTTAAACAAAATGGCCTTTTAAAAAATTTTTTTTTAAAATGATCTTTTCTCCTGCAATTTTTATTTTTTGTTCCAAAAAGATCTTTTTGCGGTTTTGCGGTGTGGAGACTGTAAAAGACACCAAGGTTTCATGAAAAACCGTATTCCCATTTACTCACTCTATTTTTAGAATTTTTTGCTTTTGTAAGGGTTTTGAGGTCATGTTGCTGGGTACACTAAATTTGGTCCTTTGGAACAAAAATTTGGGGCTTCTAAGTGGCATTTCTCCATCCAATTTTTAAAGGGCTGAGAAGTCTTTTTTTATGATTTTGGGGGTCATGTTGCTGTGAATAAGCTATAATCATGGTCCTTTTGGGAAACGAAAGTGGCTTTTCAGGGGCATTTCTCCCTCACAATTTTTAAAAGTAGCTGAAAGTATTTTTATAATTTTTTTTGGGGGCATGGCTCTTTTAAATGCAGCACTACTACAGGCCAAAACTAAAGAATTTTGTTTCTAACAGACAATTTTTTTCTTCACAATTGTCAAAATGGCTCAAGGGTTTTTTTTTTTTTTTTGGGGGGGGGCATTTTCTGTGAAAATTTGCTATACTACAGTCCATTCTAAAAAAATTTTGGTTTTTTAACGACATTGTTCTTCAAAATTGTCAAAAGTGGCTCATGGGTGATGGTGCGTCAAAAACAGGAAAAGGTAGGGCACTGTTAATGGAACCCCATATTTTCAAAAAGGTTTTTTTTTGCAAGATCTTTAAAATACTATCAATTCCCGTAGGGGACAACCCCTTTTAAAACATTTTAAAAAAAGAGAAACAAAGACGTGGTGGGATTTCCCTCCTATTAAAAAATGTGTTTTCAGAATTAAAATACTAAAAACTGCATTACAAAAAGCTGAAAAAAATTTTTCCCCTGAATTGTACAAGGGGGGACAGGAAGACTTGAACAGATGAGGTTACCCAGGCAGGGATAGCAAAGTCCAGTTCACTAAAAAGGGGTTCAAAGATCTTTTTCCCAACTTTTTAATCTGTTTTTCAACAGGTTTTAAAGGTCATAGCGGTCCAGGACATATATCAATGTCCGTTTAACAAAAAGGTGGTTCAAAGACTCCTTTTCCCGCAGTTTTTTTTGTGGGTCAGACGGTTTTAATGAACATACTGCAGTACAGGAACAGAAGTCAATGTCCAGTTCAACTAAAATGTGGTTCAAAGACTCCCTTTTTTCCCGGGACTTTTTATTTTGTGGGGGCAGACAGGTTTAAGGTCATACTGCGTACGGACAGAAAAAAAAATGTCCAGTTCAACAAAATGGGGGTTAAAAAAATCCTTTTTTGGCATTTTTAATCTGGGGGTCATGCAGGGTTTTGGGGGTCATGCTGTGGCCCAGGACAGGTTAGTCAATGTCCAGTGAAACTAAAATGGTGGTTCAAAGACTCCTTTTTCGGCACTTTTTAATCTGTGGGGCAGACAGGTTTAAGGGGCAGCGCTCCAGACAGATAAGTCAATGTCCAGTTCAAAATAAAAGGGGGTTTAAAAACTCCTTTTTTTTCCGGCACTTTTTAATCTGGGGGGCAGATAGGTTTAAGGGGCATGCGCTTCCGGACGGATAGCAATGTCCAGTTCAAGTAAAATGATGGTTAAATAAAAGCCTTCTGGGACTTTTAATTTGTGGGTCATGCAGGTTTTTGGGCATCTGTGGTACAAAAAAAGGGGTAGTGAATGGTCTGGATTTTTTTTTGTGCTTTTTTAACCTAAGTGGTTTTCCTAAATTTACACTATCCATTTTATGTTGTTTATATTTTTCCAGCTTTTCCCCCCTGTTTTGGTTTTAAGAATGAAGGGGTTTTTTTTCCCATAACTTTTAAAGGCAACGGCATAATCTAATACTATATAAAACGGGTATTGGAAATCGCTTTTATAATTGCCGAAATTTTGACTATTCACCCGATGACAAAATAACGTAATCGTCATCACTATCCCCATAAAAAAGTCACAACCCCAAAACAGCTCCATATGAAAAAAAAAAAACGTTAAAAGGCTATCAGACATGAAGACATAAAAACGCAATTTTTTATAAACATATTCTATTTGTTTTTTAAAAAATAATAAAAAATAAAAACTATATAAAATTTACATATTGTAATTTTACTTACCTGCATAGTAACACTATCCTGTCATTTATACAGCACAGTGAACACTGTAAAAGTGAAGCCCAAAAACACATGGTTGAACTGCATTTATTTCCCTGATTTTCATGGTCAAATGCTACAAAAAAACTATGGAGCACCTGTGCACCCACAATGCACTATACACTCCTAGATGAGATCCATGTGTGGTGTGGAATCCAAGGTGGGGTGACTTCTAGAAGGTTTCACCTTTTCTGGTACTTTGGAGGCTTTGCAAATGTGACACAGCACCCACCAAAATCTGTGCTTCAAAAGCCAAATAGAGCTCCCTCCCTTTTACACCCTGCCATGTGTCCAAACAGCCGTTCACACCCACATATAGGGTATAGCCGAACTTGGAAGAAATTGCATAACAAAGTTGGGATGCTTTTTTTCTAGAATTTCTTGTAAAATGTAAACATTTTCAACTAAAATTGCTGATCGTTGGAATTTTTTTTTTTTTCTCATTCTCACAGCCTAATGCTAAAAAATGTGTGAAACACCTGTGGGGTTGATATACTCACTACAACCCTAGATATATTTCTTAAGGGCTGCAGTTTCCAATATGGGGTCTTTTTAGGGGTGTTTATTAAGTTTTAGCATCTTAGGGTTTCCACAAACCTGGAATGGCACCTAAAGTTAATCGTATTGAAAATGAGATTTTTCTCAGAAAATCAGATAAACACATTAGGGCCTTAAAAAAAATTAATAACAGAAAAACTAAATCCCCAATAAAGCAATGACAATTTATTTATCTTGATTAAAATATATAAACACAAAAACATAAATCCACCACACTGATACTCACAGTAGATAAATCTAGATGCAAATTATGCACCCCAAAAAATCCTAAAGTAGTTAGATGCAGACAGGGTAATTAGTATAGGGAAAATATTTATTCACGATTTTACAGTAGAGTTTACTCATGATATAGTAGTCCCCTTATAAGACAGGTTCCATAGGACAAAGATAATTAATCACTGAGTCCATTAGTCAATCAGTCCACTACCCTAATAGAACCCCTATAGTAAACCCTTCAAATCTGCAGGATCAGGGCCCCTACAAGAGCTGCCCCACCACTGATAACTTTCCCTCCAAGACCCTATTACATCCTTAATATAAAAGGATATAATACAAAAAAGTATAAACAGTTAAAAACATAGGTTCTGATGTAGGAAGGAAACAACAAAGGTCCTGATACATTTCCCATAGAAAAGTAGGTTCATCAGAGGACTAAGGTGCAAGAAGCCCTCAAGATGGCTAGGACCAAAAGATATTGTGTTCCTCAAGATGTCTAGAGCAGCCAAAATTCAATAAGCCACTCTATTTAAAGTCAACACCATTATCCATAGGTGCGTACACCTAAAACTTACTAAGCACTTGGCCTCCCATTGATTGACTGATAGCATAATGGGAGTGTCGGACAAAACCCAATCACATGTCAAGACCTCAAACACATCCAATCACCATTATTATAAGGCGAATACTACCTCCCAACAAAATATACAATAAACAGTAATCCACCCTTCAAAAGAACAACCAAATGTTAACAGACAGCACTATGTAAGGAATGCCCTAGTCCTTCCTTGGCTTAACCTGCCTAAGCAAGGCAACCGCCCCGAAAAGGGCAACCCTGCACTCAAACTGCTTTCTGAGCTGTACCTAGTAAAACTTGTGTCAAACAGACAGACAATAAAACGTATGACAAACAAGAAACAGTCACCACAGATAACAAATAAAGAATAGTCATACGAGCCAATGTCAAATTAGGAGAATGTGAGGTACAAAAGGGATTGGCTCAAGTGCTTAACCCATTAAGCACCGATCTGAACCCTGGCTGAGGCTGCAACAAAATCCTTAAAGCACCAGTAGCGCAATCCTGATAGTACCCTTTTACGAGGGGCCACTGAACCCTTAAGTCCTGGACCAGGCTTCAGAGGGAATTTTTTTGTGAAATTCCTTCACTAAATGATCGACATGGATCGAGGAAGCAGGCTCCCATGAGCACTCATTTGGTCAATACCCTTTCCAATGTACAAGACATTGAAGAGCATTTCTTACTGTTCAGAAAGCTAGTATACGCTGAACTATAGATCCCCCTCTACCTGAATAGGAGGGGGAGGTTCTGTATGAGCACCGATAGTAGGAGACGAAGATGAAAAGTGATTGGACTGATAACCTATACAATGGATTAGGGACCAATATATTTGGAAGCCAACTTATGAGAGGGAGACTTAAGTCTCATATTTTTGGTGAGAAGCCAAACTTTATCCCCTACCGTATACCCAGGCTCTGCAGTGCATCTCTTATCGGTGTAACTTATGGACTGAGATTTCCTCAGGTTCAGCTGAACCTGGGCCCAGATTGTGCAGTTTTTCTGATTCAATCTCTACCTTGGGGTTATCAGAGGTGGACAAAGAGAGTGAACCAAAACGCGGATGAAAGCCATAATTACTGATGGACGCATGATGATGGTTATTGATGGCAAACTCTGCCAAAGAGAGGTAAGTAATCCAGTCCTACTGATTATCAGCACAATAACACCTAGGGCCACATGTATGAAAACTGTCTTGGTCTAAGACTTTCTTTGTTGCCCACAGCAACCAATCAGAGTTCCTCTTTCATTTCATCTAGTGCTCTGAAAGAATGAAATGGGCCCCTGATTGGTTGCTATGGGCAACAAAGAAAGTCTTAGACCAAGACAGTTTTTATACATGTCCTCATTAATGTACTGCTGCAGAGTCTGACGTTAGACTCAGGATGAGAAGTCGAGGAAAATGATAACTGAATTCCGAGTTTCAAACAAAAAGCTCTCCAAAAGTTAGCTACAAATTGTACTCCCCCATCAGAAACAATATTTTCAAGAATCCTGTGAAGACAAACTACATGATCAATAAAGAGTTGTGACAAAATTTTAGCGCTCGGAAGCTGAGACAGAAGCAAAAAATGACACATCTTACCGAAACGGTCAACAATTACCCAAATTACAATTTTTCCCTCAGTGAGGGGTAAATCCATGATAAAGACCGTGGATACATGTGACCAAGGTCTTTGAGGAATGGGTAAAGGACAAAGTTCCCCCATAGGACAAACACGAGGGACCTTACTTTGAGCACACGTCTCACAGGCGGACACGTAGGCGGAGATATCACGGAGCATGGATAGCCACCAGTAAGAAAACTAGTCTCTTCGTTTCCACAATCCCTGGGTGCCCACAAACAATCAAATTGTGTAGCTCATCGCAAAATCGGAATCTAAATTGTACTGGCACAAACAACTTCCCACTGGTAGTCGACGGTGGAGCTAAATCCTAAAATTTACTTATATCACTGGCCAGGTCCGTCGAGGCCACAGATACAACCACCCCTTTGACTAAAATGGGTCCTGAACTGGGAAGACTGAGAGGAGCAGAAGCTTCGAGACAGAGAATCGGCCTTGAGATTTTTCGAACTAGGTCTATAGGTAACAGTAAAGTCAAACCTGGTAAAAAAAAAAACAGGGCCCACCTAGCCAGTCTGGGATTGAGTCTCTTAGCGGATTTGAGATAAGTCAGATTCTTGTGATCCATGAGTACAGTTATTTTAAATCTAGCCCCCTCCAAAAAGTGACGCCATTCCTCAAATGCCCACTTGATGGCGAGAAATTCTCGATCCCCAATGTCATAATTACTCTCAGTCCGGGAGAATTTCCGTGAGAAAAATGTACAGAGGTGAAGGTTCGTCAGAGAGGGGGGGCCCTTACAACAGAACTGCACCCATTCCTACCTCGGAAGCATCCATTTCAACAATAAAGGACCGTGAGAGTTCAGGTTGAACCAGAAGGGAGGCTTCAGTAAAGTACATCTTCAAGGTTTCAAAGGCAAGAACAGTTTCAGGTTCCCACTCAAGCAGATTCACCCCCTTTTTTGTAAGATCTGTCAAAGGTTTGGCTATGGATGAAAAGTTACGGATACATTTTCTGTAGTAATTGGTGAACCCCAAAAACCTCTGCATGGCCTTCAGGGAATTCGGCCGCACCCAATTCACAATAGCGGGAACCTTGACGGGATTCATATGGAAGGCATGCGGTGTAAGAATATAGCCCAGGAAATGTAACTCTTGGACTTCAAAGAGACAGTAATGGAATACGCAATACACAAGCAACACATGCGTTTAGAAAATTTGATGCAGAGCCACAGTCAATAAACAAATTAACAGAAAGACTGTATAAAATACAGACAACTAAAATTACTTTTTAAGACATACTGGGAAATACCTGACCATCTAGGTGAGTTTCCCCTGAGTCACCTAGGTGCTGGAGTTCCTCCAGAATTGGACACTCTGGGCAGTTCCAGATAAAGTGATCTGCTGATCCGCAGTAAAAACAGAGTCCTTTGTTTATTCTGAAGGCTTTGCGGTCTCTGGAAGCTATAGTAGATTCCATCTGCATCGGTTCCAGATCAATTTCCAGCGCCTTGTTGGATATGGGGGGGAGAGCAGGTACCTCAAGATGTTCCCTTTAGGAGCTCACAGGTGACGGTCAAGCCGAATATCCAGGGTCATAAACTACTCCTGACTTTCAGGTTGTGGGTAACCAATCAACAGGTCTTTGAGTGTCTCAGACAGACCTTGCTGGAAAAGATACTGAAGTGCTGGGTCTCGTTCCACTGTGAGGGTCCCGACCAGCATCCTAACTCGTAGTAGTCTTTCACTGGTCGCCACCCCTGATGGAGAGACAAAAGGCTGGTTTCGTCTACTGAACTGACATCTGGTTCATCATATAGAAGTCCCAAGGCCTGAAAAAATGAATCAACTGACAGGAGTTCGGGAGAGCCCAGGTTTAAGGAGAAAGCACAATCTTGTGGAGTCCCCTGAAGCAAAGAAACGATGAACCCCACATGTTGCTCCTCATATCCAGATGAATGAGGCCTAAGCTGGAACTCTCTCAGAAAATCACGAAAGTACTGCGGTCTCCAGAGGAGCGGTCTGGCAAGTTGAACTTGGGTTCCACAGGGGGGTATACAGACACAGCACTGGGAGGATGTAGACTCCTGAAGCCCGACCCTTTGAGCGAGATCCTGAACCAGTTGCTTTAGGCCATGCATCTGGTCCACTAATGCCTTCATTGGTTCCATAGTAGAAGGGGAAAAAATATGTGCTGGTGATTCTGTAAAGGACGCCCTAGTCTCACCCTGGCTTACCCTGCCTAAGCAGGGAAAGCGCCACTAAAAGGGCGACCCCACACTCGAACCTCTTCTTGAGCTACACTAGTAAAACATGTGCCAAACAGACAGACAAAACAGTCAACAAACAAGAAACAGACACCACAGGTAACAAAAAAAAAAATTGTCGTACGGGCCAAGGTCAAACCAGGAGAATGCAAGGTACCAAAAGGACAGAGCAGGAGAGTAACCAGAAAGAATAGACAAAATCCGAGAACCAGCAAAACAACATAGCAAAGCAGAACAGAAAGCTAAGACACCAAAAGCAATAACCTGCAGAGACTGGCAGACAGGAAGTGGTTTAAAACCCCTGCCCCAGCCAAGGACTGGCTCAAGTGCTTAACCCATTAAGCACCAATTCATACCCTGGCTGAGGCTGCAACAAAATCCTTAAAGGGCTAGTAGCACAGTCATGACACACTAGTAATGAATTAATACACTCACAAGTGCTCCAGTAATCCTGCGGCCCTCTGATGCAGAGCGGTATTTCGCAAAAGCTTGGAGTGCTCTGCCCACATGTGGTAACTTTCATGACAACATCCAGTTAGGACCACTGTGCACTCCAAGTTCACATCCGGTTGCTCTAATGTGAACATCTGGCTAAGATCGAGAAGCGCTTCGAGCTGAAATGCACCTCGGGCATCCAATTATCCAAGTGACAGCATCCGATAACACAAATGTGTATCCTGCATTATGTGAGCATCCTGCAATAAGCGCACAGCCCAGCACATTCCCTGGTTACCATAAAATGCAAAGTCCAGCACTATGTTGACCCAGGGCCATCTTAACAGCATTATGGGCCCCTGGGCAAACCTGTGCACTGGGCCCCCCAACCAGTATAACCAAGCACAGGTACAAATATACACATTATCGATAACAAACTTATAAACTACAACACCGCCATATAGAGACCACATAGTGGTCACAATTCGCGTCACCACCGCATGACAGTAACTACAGCACTGATCCAACACAGAAGAGAAATAACCCCTGACATCAGGGACTCACAGAAGACGTCTTATCTGATCAGTCGTTCTCTGAATCGTTCTTTTTCCCTTATCTTCTCCATCCTTTCCAGATCGCCATGACGAATACTCCCAGCTAGAGATGGGCGAATTGATTCTAACGAAGTGGAATTCGTTTAGAATTTCAGGAAAACTTCGGTTCGGACCGAAGTCGAACTTTGGGGTACTTCGGGGAACGAAGTGTGCTTTTTGATTGAAAAAATGGTGCGACACAGGGCCTACATGGGGCAAACATCTGGGGGGAAGAAGGGCAACCTGAAAGACATTGCAGAGATGAAGCCAATCGAGACCGGCGGGATTCGTGACGTCATCCCCCCCCCCCCCCCGCACTATATAAGACCCGAGCGCGCCGCGGAGCTCACACTCCTCTCCTGTTCTGATAGGAAGGGCGCTGCGGTGATAGCGCTTCTGAAGAACTGATTTATTATACAGCGATTTCTGTGGGGTTGTCCCAGCTTGTCCTCAGCGACTGTTTCTCTGAATGTGCTAATTCTGATTTTGGGGTAAGGATCTGAAATCCAGTGTGCGTCCACTGCAGCTGCATATACATTCAATATCCAAGTGGGAACTAACCAGTTCCTGTGTATTCATTTAAAGAAACAGCGTTTTTACAATACAAAATACCACTTTCATTTTTGGCTGCTGAATTCTATTGCGCATTTACAACCAGGGATAATAAGCGTGTTTTGCTGGGTGCTGACAAAAAATAAACCGACTTATTTTCAACGCCAAATTATATATTTTTTTTTTTGGTAGCCTAATTCACAAGCAAAGGCAAATTACAACTGTATCACTTTTGTGTGGCTAAAAACACTCAATTTAACACGACCTACTAATTTTGTGCGGCTCAATTCTTTCGCAGATTTACATCCAGGGGGTAATTACGCGTTTTGCTGTGTGCTGACAAAAATAAACCTCATTTTCAACGCCAAATATATATATTTTTTTTTGGTAGCCTAATTCACAATAAAGGCAAATACACTGTATCTCTTGTTGTGGGCTAGAAAACACGCAATAGAACACGCTACTATTGTGCGGCTCAATTCTTTGGCGCAATTAACATCCAGGGTTATTAAGCGTTGTTAGCTGGTGTGCTGACAAAATTAAACCGTCGTTTTCAACGCCAAATATATATATTTTTTTTTGGTACCAATTCACAAGCAAAGCAAATTACAACTGTAAAATCACTTTTGTTGGCGTAGAAAACACTGCAATTGTAACACTCTACTATTTGTGCGGCTCAATTCTTTGGCGCAATTTACATCCAGGGGAAAATTACGTTTGTTTTGCAGGTGTGCTGACAAAAAATAAACCGTCTTTTTCAACGCAAATAATATATTTTTTGAACCTAATTCACAAGCAAAGCAAATTACAACTGTACTCATGTTGTGTTGGGGGGGGGGCGTAGAAAACACGCAGATTGAGTAACACGCTACTAGTTGTGCGGCTCAAATTCTTGGCGCAATTGTACATCCAGTTAATTAAGCGTTGTGTTTGCTGTGTGCGACAAAATAAACCCGTCCTTTTTCAACGCCAAATAAATATATTATTTTGTAGCCTAATACACAAGCAAAGGCAAATTACAACTGTAAATCTTGTTGTGTGCTAGAGAAACACCAAGGTAACACGCTACTAGTTTGTGCGGCTCAATTCTTTGGCGCAATTTACATCCAGGGTTAATTAAGCGTTGTTTTGTCTGGTGTGTTGGGGGACAAATAAACCATCAATTTTTACAATGCCAAATATAATATATATTTATTTTTTTTTGGTACCAATACACAGCAAAGGCAAATTACAACTTTACTCTGTTGTGTCGTAGAAACACGCAATTGTAACCGCTACTATTTGTGCGCTCAATTCTTTGCCAATTTACATCAGGGGTTAATTAAGCGTTGTTTTGCTGGTGTCTGACAAAATAAACCGTCTTTTTCAACCCAAATAAATAATTATTTTTTGGTAGCCTAATTCACAGCAAAGGCAATTACAACTGTATCTCTTGTTGTGTGGGGCGAAGAAAAACACGCAATTGTAAACACCACTAGTTTTGTGCGTCTCAATTCTTTGGCGCAATTTACATCCAGGGTTTAATTACAGGCCTTTGTTTAACTGCTGTGCTGGACAAATATAATAAACTCATTTTCACACCGAAATATAACATTTTCTTGTAGCATAATTCACAAGCGAAGTTAATTTAAGCCTGTTTGTGCTATTAACATAAAGTAAGAAACACACAGATCTGTAATCGACACATACAGTAAAATTATCCTGCCATTTGTGGAGCGCAATTTAACTCCACGGGTTTACCCAAGCTTGATACTGGGTACATTAGGTTTCAAAAACAGTTGTAAATTTATCATATACAGATAGCATCATCAAACATGTCTTACATTTTAAACAACAGTATGACAACAGAGAGGGTTTTTCAGGCTCAGCAACGCAGTGGCAGTGGCCACAAACATTTCTGAAACGTGCCCAGGTCGCAGCAACAGCAAGGACGTCGCAGCGATGGTCACGCTCCGTGAGCCACAACTGCCGCTGTCAACTAGCGCCGTGTGTTGTTCAGTCAACCCAAGGTTCTGATTGGTTTTGACTAGGTCATCTCTTCTCCCAGATGACATCTGACACCCCGAGCCAAGAGTCGGTGGAACCTCAACACAACACTTAGTTGGCATGGCCCGGGAGCGGTCAGCGGCCCTCCATCCTGTCCTCAGCCCCCTCTGTCACATCCAGTTCCCTCAGCCAGGATCTACTATGTGGTCTGGGCTCAGCGCCACTATATAGCGAGGAGAACAATTTGAAGGAGGGCAGTCAGCAGCTACTTGGCAGCGAAAAATGGTCCAAAATCCCCAGCTCTTGCAGTAGGCGGCAAAGTATAGATGATGGAGAGTGGCATGGGAGGTCATGTGTGAGAGGTCAGCCTCGCTTACCAAGACCGGTGATGAGGACATATGACGATGAAACACAAATAAATGATAAGTAAGCCGACCGCCACTTGGGCGCCGTGTAGAAGCAAGGGCTTCATCATCGTCAGGAGAAAGGGCTCATCTTGCGCTTCAGCATCGGCCAGCCAGCAAGTGGGATTTGATGGCCGTGATCAGCAGGGTAGCAGCAGTGTGAAGTCGGGAGCCAATCGCCATGGGGGGTAGAAAAACCCCTCTATCGCAGGTCCAAGACAGTAGCGGCACAGGGGCTCAGCGAGGCAGGTGGGGGGGGGGCGCAGAATGTCACTCAGTGCGGAGCGATGGCAGGGGTTAAAATCAGCACACGGCGGTGTGGCAGTTCCTTTGCTAAGACACCGGAGGACCGAATATGGGTATATGTAAATCTGTTTGCAGAAGTGAAGCGTGGCCATGAATCTAACGTTGGCACAACTGCCTGCGTCACACATGCAGCGTCACCATCTCAGGTGTGGCCTGGGAGAAAACGTGGCTCGATGTGGTTGGTCCATCCTGCCGCTGCAGCAAGCAGCAGCGGCCCATAGGCACTCATGCCATTTCAGCCAGTCAAGCTCCACCACTCTGCAAAGGCAGCTTGTTTCTCTTTGACATCCTCTCCCGGTCCAGAGCTCCTCCCCTCGCTACTATGTCGCCATCAGTCTTACAGAGAGGCGATTGTATAAGAGACCACAGTAGGCGTCCTACCATCCTAATGTTCAGCAGCTGACCGTGCTCCTGTCCAAGATGTTGGTACGCAGTCCCTCCCTTCCAAAGGTGGACTCTGCACCAATTCAAGAACTAATGGCTTGTGCCGAGCCGAGTGGATAGTTCCAACCGTAATTTCATTTCCAAAAAGGCAGTACCCCACTTCATAAATATGTAGATCAGAAATTGGGTCAGTCCTTGAGCTTATAGGTTTGTTCCAAGGTACACGCAGCCGGACGCTGGAGTGAAACTACGGTCATGGCCAGTAACATGTCCTTTACGGCCCACTGGTTGGGGGAATGAGCTTCCTGCCCAGGCAACCAGAACCAACAACTTGGACATGAACCAACTTTCATCCTCCACGTTGTCAAACTGCTGCTACCTGCGCCTAATGTCCGCCTCCTCCTCCTCCACCACCACCACCATTCAGCCTCACAATACTGCTCACATCATACCACATGTGTAGGGCACAGCGGTGTCACGCATTTCAACACAGCTTGCCTCGTCGAACGAAGTCAAACAGGGAGGAACTGCTCCGCGTCATGCACAAGAAATCGATGTGGTGGCTGTTCTCCGCGCCAACTCAAATCGAACCATGTGACGGACAATGGGGAGGAAACATGGGTGTCCCGCGCTGCCACCCGAAGGAGATGGGTTCCATCGCCCTGCATGGGCGCACGTTTTCAATCAGGTTGTAAAAAGGTTCCTGAAGATTCCCACCGATCTTCAGAACATCTGAAAATGGCCAGGAAACGGCATGCACTTTATCCATTCGTACAAAGCCAGGAACACCCTCCTCGAGGAAGCAGCGGCAGAACTTCCTCCCCCAACACGCTCTGATTATGCATGTTTCCACCCGCTGGAATACCAGCCTGCACATGTTGGCCCCGACTGTATGAACAAGAAAAGGCCATTACCGATTTTTTGATGAACCAGCAACAGAAGTTACTCCCCTTGATAACTTTGATGTCAGCCAAGGCAGCTCATGTGACACCTGCCGTTTGTTGAGGCCATTCGAGGAGGCCACGTATTTTGTTCAGCGCCATTAACTACGGATGAATAACTCATCCAACTGCATCAGTCTGGAACAGATGCTGAAAAATCTGTCTGGGCAGGGACTGGAGATGTGGCGACTACATCTCGTGGCCACATGAGTCCGGTGGGGACTGAAATGGAGGAGGGAGGAGGACATTGGAGCAGAAGCATTGTCTGGTGAAATGATGGATTTTCTACCCAGGTGACAAGAGAGGAGGAAGCAGGAGCAGCTGGAGGAGGTGGATGGAGATGGGGAAGACGAGGCAGATGACCCCCAAGAACCGTGGCAGTATACAGTGGAAATGGAGGCAGGGAGCCCTCGAGTCACTTGTGCAGATGGCCCGCAGCATGCTTATTTGCCTGCTAGTGACAGCCGAATAGTCAGCATCCGCAGAGGGATACTTCTGGCTCTCCACCCATATTGGACCCTCGCTACCGGTCCAAAATGGAGCCTTTTTCCCAGCTATTGAGAGGAAGACAAACTCAAATACTAAGGGAAATCCTCCAATCAGTTGGCTGCTGCCTATGTGCGGCATCGTCCCTCCTCTGACAGGTCTGACCGGGGGTTCCTCAGCGCTCACGTACTACTGCCGCGCTGCTGGGGAAGGTGGGGGGTAGGAGCAGTACCAGCTCCATCGTAGTAACCTAAGTCTGGAGTCACTGATGAGCAGCTTCCTTCACCCGCCTAGTGAGGAGGGCAGTCGCCAGCAGCAGCAGGACCTGGGCAGTCCCTGAACCAACAGGTTGTGGCCTACTTGGACAGCACTCTGCCACCTCAGTTAGAAGATCCGCTGGACTACTGGGCAGCCAAACTGGATGTGTGTCCGCAACTTGCCGAGTTTGCAGTGGAGAAGCTGTCCTGCCCGGCCAGTAGTGGGGCATCAGAGCGGGTGTTCAGTGCGGCGGGGCCATCGTTACCCCAAGGAGAAACCGCTTCCACGGGAAATGTGGGAAAGACTGACCTTTGTCAAGATGAATCAGGCGTGGATCGCCAGGATTTCCACACACCAATGCCTTAGGCGTCAGTCTGGGTTCAAACTACCTGCCTCAGCCACTATTCTGATGCCGCCACCCGCCTGATGCCACACATCTGCTGACAGTTTCTCCATCTGCCTACCACCATCTTTACCAGGGACTGGTATTGCCACCCACCTCAACACTCAGTCATTGTGCCACTATATGACATCATGCTGCTGCTGCTGTTGCTTTGCCGTGACATCCACACTGTGTCATTGTGCCACTGTCTGACCTCATGCTGCTGCTGTGGCTGCTGCCATGTCCTCCACACTGTGTCATTGTGCCACTGCCTGACCTCATGCTGCTGCCGCCGTGACCTCCGCTCTCAGTCATTGTGCCACTCTGTGGCTTCCTCCTGTTTTGCCACCTCCAGAATGTCATTGTGCCACTGCCTGATCTCATGCTGCTGCTGTCGTGACCTCCACACTGTGTGATTGTGCCACTCTGTGGCCTAATACTGTTTTGCCGCCTCCAGAATGTCATTTTGCCACTGCCTGATCTCATGCTGCTGCTGTCGTGACCTCCACACTGTATCATTGTGCCACTCTGTGGCCTAATACTGTTTTGCCGCCTCCAGAATGTCATTGTGCCACTGCCTGATCTCATACTGCTGCCGCCGTGACCTCCACACTGTGTGATTGTGCCACTCTGTGGCTTAATACTGTTTGCCACCTCCAGAATGTCATTGTGCCACTGCCTGATCTCATCTGCTGCTGTCCGTGACCTCCACACTGTATGATTGTGCCACTCTGTGGCCTAATACTGTTTCCGCCCCAAAGTATTGTCCACTGCTGCCCATCTCTGCCCCGTGACCCCCT
>JAODAL010028059.1:0-53947 GCA_025379985.1 Phyllomedusa bahiana | reverse complement strand
TTTAAAGACAGATTTTGGCCAGATTACCAGAGCTGGCTAAACAATCGGGATGCATATTGCCAGACTTAAGAGGAAAGTTGGATTTGTAAGGTGTGACTGAGCCAAAGTCATTAACAAGCTGGATTTAATACAATGTATGCATAAATAATCACATTTTGGCAGGAGGCAGCTGCAAGGAAAGGTAACAATTGAAATTAGAGGCTAAAGTACAAGAAACTGGCAAAGAAGACGTAATAAGTAGCAGTTTAATTTTGCCAATCTTTTTTAATCAGAAAAGGCATAGGGGTTTCTTCTCTATAGACATAAGCCACATGAAGAGATGTGCGCTTTGATTTGTTAACATGCTTGCTAGGATGTTAAGCAGACTTTTTACTGCACTTGTTGGGCAATGTAGCTCAGAGCCAAGGGAGCTTATCTTTCATGCAAAACTGATATTGGGTTGCAGCACCTGCAGGTGTTTCGAGAAATCAGTTTTTGTCTTCTAGAGCTCATCAGTCACAAATATCTCTTATACTTAAGATCTCCATTGATCTCTGTTCAATCAGAATGAGATTGTTGTAAATTGGCAAGTGGATTTATACCGTTTTTACATGATGTATATAAAAAAAAAATTTTAATTTTCTGGAAATTTTTTTTATTTTTTCTAACTTTTGAACTAAGAATTTTTGAGGCAGAGCCAAAAAGAAATAAAAACTGAGCATTATCTTCTCTAAGCTGTTTTTTATTTATTTATAAAGCACATCCATCTTTCACCTATTGGTTGCCATGAAAAATGCATGTTTTTAACAGATACATATTTTTACTGGATGTTGACTGAATTGTACAAAAAAGCAAATAAATATCAGCTCACCTAAGGTAGTCCAATAATGCTGGTCCACCTGTGATGCACGAATCCAAAAGATAGATGAGCATAAAAACCTTTAATTTATTCTTTCATGTTACAAAAAAAAAGATATATTATATCACAGGATCAAAGGAATGCGATCCAAGCAAAACACAACATCAAAACCTAGGTATATTGATTGTAATACCAGAATAATAAAATAAATTTTTTTTTAAATGACACATATTTGGTAAAACTGCATCTGTAATAATCTCCACTATTCAATAAATACATTATTTATCTCATACTGATATCGGGCTGTAAAGACACCAGATATCTGGCACAGCCTCGTTCATATATGTCGCCCTATGGGTCTTTGAATGTATGGACCAAAAAAATCAAATAAGTTTGTAAAAAAAATATATATTTAATTTTGTACTAAGCTAGTAAAACCTAAAAATATATAAATTTGATATCACAGTAATTGTAATAACTCAAAGAATCAGGTTAATATATTTTTACTGCACTCATAATGCTGTAAAACCAAATCCTAGAAAACAACAGAATTGCATTTGTTTCTACAAATAAACCAACAAAAATGGGACCTTATATGACTACATTGATGGAAAAATAAAAACAGTTATGGCTTTCAAGACATAGAGATTAAAAAACTAAAAAAAGGTGCAACATATGTCCTTAAAGCTGTTGTCTCACTACAAAGATTAGCTTTCAAGATTAGGGAATGTTAAATCAAGAATATTTTCAAATACTTTAGTCTTTCGAAATTACCTTTGTCAGGAGATAAGAGACATTTCATATGTTCTCAGTGCACACAGGTTTCTCTGGTTACTGTTCTGCTCTCCCTTCCTGATTAGACAAGAGAGCAGGGAGTGACGTCACCAGGACGGATAGCAGCTTGAGAACAGAGTGTGTTATCTCTAACAAGCAAAAGAGAGTAACCAGGAACAGTGAGGAACTGTTAATCTGATGCGCCTGTGGCATTGTGAATTAACATGGTGAAACAACCCCTTTAAGTGGCTAAAGACTTAAAGGAGTTGTCCAATGTACTTTCAACCAACAGTTCTGTGTGAATTTGGGTACTGAATCATTAGTGACAAGGTTCTCAAGTGATATAACAAGATCCAAGTAAACTGCACCCAAGGACTTGTCACTAATGTATCAATTATCTATTGTATTTTACTCAAATCATTTGGGAGCCTGTTACAATGAAATGCATGTGTAGAGGGATATTGTCTGTAAGTACACGGACCAAGCACACTCTCTTCAACAATCCTGAGCCACAGGTTAAAAGGACCGATTCAGGGCTTTTCTCCTTTGCCCTGACAATACATCCATATCCAAATCTTCAAAAATCGCAAGTTGTTCAATATTTTTCAAAAACAACCGCAGTGTCTACACACACATTTACAAAGAATCAGAGCCTGTGACAATGTAGCAGTCCATATTAGGACATAACTTCCACTATCTGCGGTATAATATTAGAATGAGTATAACAAGGAAAGATCTTACTTATTGTCCATAGTCCATGCAGAGCTATTTAGCAAACAGAAATCTCAAGTCCAGCCATACGCCACGTGTCTGATACCGCAGATAGCGGAAGTTATGTCCTAATATGAACTGCTACATTGTCACAGGCTCTGATTCTTTGTAAATGCGTTAGTAGACACTGCGGTTGTTTTTGAAAAATATTGAACAACTTGCGATTTTTGAAGATTTGGATATAAAATGATTTATATATAAGGACTGTATCTTGTTTCTTCTTATGTTTAGAGGGATATGTAACATGAAGGAAACGTTTATCTACATAATCTCATTCTTTAAACACCTTTCAATTCTAAAAGTTGCTTACTCTACAATTAGCCATGGCTAAGTTCTGTCAATGCATGGAAACTTTTATCAAAACTGTTTATTCACTTTTTTTACAAACAAACTTGTGTATGATGACTCCAAAGATTTGTAAGATTTCTAGTGCACCCTTGCCAAATAGCATAAAAATATGATTTCCATGTACATGCACATCTTAAGCATCTTAGCGACCAGATCTGTCCTGAATTTACTGACAGAATACAAGATCCCTTAAAAAGCCAGTTACACGCTTTAGGCTCATTTAAAGATGATATGCCTCTAGAACAGAATTTTCTTTAGAAAATGAATCCCAGGTGACAAATATAAGAAGACATTGATTTATCTTGCATGGTGCTTAAATAATGCAGTAAATGTAAGGCTAGGTGCAGAAAAAATATGTTTACTGTGTACAAATAGGCCGACAGTCAAAATGTTGATACAAAGAAATGCAAATCAATTTGTCTGTATGTTTTCAGTTTTGTTTTAAGTGGCACTGCAAATACATTTCGTAATATAAAAGTAACATGAAAATAGAAAATAAAATCAATGAAAATACTTAATCAGACGCACAAAATTCAAGTCAGTCATGTGTATATTTGGACTATATTTCCTTCATGGCATTATGTAGAGCCAAAAGCAGGTAGCAAGAAAATGAATGGCTTTATGACTAGTGTTGAGCGATTGAAATCGGCACGGTTTTTATGTTGATCGGATTTTTTCGATCACGCGATAATTTAGGTTAAAATCTGCGTTTTTATCTATTAATATGTGATTTTTGGGCGCTTCCTGTCATTTTGGCAGCCAGCAAATCAGCTTTAGAGAATAGAGCAGGGTGAGCTGTGTGTGCGACTCATGACTGGGATGTGTATGGTTGCGATTGCTGGAAAAATCAAATGACCTCGGTTTTACATAGAAAACCCCTTCCTGTTCATGATCAGTGTGTGTCAGTATCTAAAAGCAGTAGGACGTGCACCCCTGCCTCTGTGCAAACAGTTCAGCAAAAATTCTATTTGTTCACAGAGACAGCTCTACTTTTAGCTGTGATCCTTAGAACTTAGTTAGATCAGAGATTTGCAGATTTTAGGTAGTTAGGCAGAGATTTTAAAGGAGCATCTCCCGCTGTAAAGTCACAGGGGTGGCGGGGGGGGGGGGGGGCGCGGGCGAAACAGACAAGCTCTTTAAAGAATACGGGATATTGTGCACCCAGACTTTAGTGTAGACATTGCATTGCATACTTATTATTTAACCCCTTCATTAAATTTGAATCCAGCAATTTTGGTAAGTCCCAAACCCGGTTATGAGGTGCAAAATTCCCTTTTATTATCCCTATACATTTCAGTTAGGGGTTTTTTTTATTTTGCCCAGGCCAGCTTTGTTGATAGAGCCACCTTGCAGTTTAAATTTAAAACCAGCAATTTTGTAGTCACCACAGGTTGAATAGGTGCAAAAATACCTTTTATTATCCTTTTACAATTCAGATACGTGTTTTTTCACTTTGACACAGGGCCAGCTTTGTTGATAGAGCCACCTTGCAGTTAAATTTGAATACAGCAATTTGTAGTACCACGGTAATTGATAGGTGCCAAAAATACCTTTTATTATCCGTATACATTTCAGATACATGTTTTTTTCACTTTGGCGCAGGCCAAATTTGTTGATGAGCCACCTTGCAGTTTTTAAAATTTTAATACAGCAATTTTGTGTCACCACAGGTGTACTGATAGGTGCCAAAATACCGTTTATAATCCGTATACATTTCAGATACGTGTTTTTTTCACCTTTTGGGCAGTCAAGCTTTGTTTATAGAGGTAAACCCTTTCACTTAAATTTCAATCCAGCAATTTTCTTTTGATTTTAGGGATTTTAGAATAGCTGTGATTTGCCGTCTTTTAATAAGAGACTTTCAAAACTCTTCCATACCTTCTCAAATTTTTATCTTTCTGAACATGGAGCAAATTCAGGTGGTAAACGAGCAAAGGGGGGTAGGGAATGGAGGTAGAGGTATGAAGAAGGTGCTCCTTCCAGTGCTGGCGACAACACGCATGCCAGCGGATCGTCGGTTTTCAGGAACGTCAGGCCTGTCATCGCTGGATCAGGCCCTGTTAATCTCAGTAACGAACAGCGTCGCCAATCTGTTCTTCAGTGGTTTTAAAGCAACCTGCATCCAGCAGTCTTACCTCCTTTGCCTCCCCTTCCCGGCCACAAAATGTCGTCATCAGCATCATCATCATCCGTCCAACATGAAGCGAAGGCAGGCCCCAAAAGTCAACTCGTGTACCCACCACTGTGGATAACCCATTTTCTGAAGACCCTTTGATGACAAAATGCGGTTGGGGTCAGAAGCATTTAAAAGATCAAGAGGCAAAGAGGTTTTTTTTCTCGCTCGACGCCCAGTTACTGATCCCACAGAGGAGGAAGGAACCCGGTAAATTTGGCAAAAATGGGCGGTCGGCAACGGTTGCATTTTCCCCCTTGCTTGTGCCCGCAGCTCTGGATGCAGAAAGTCAGGCGACCAAGTCCCCGGTTGATGATGATGATGAGATGACGCTTTGCGGATCCATCGGGGTCTTTCCGCAAAATTTGCTTGGAGCCTTATCATGGACGAGGAGGATGACAGGGGGTAGTGTCATAGGGTCCCCCTAAAAAAGGGAGAGGGGGGTCGCACAAGTCCGCTGATATTTTCCGCCAGCCAGGGTCAGCAAAAATCCCGCTCCCTCGCTTATGCCGTCAAAAAGGTCCAGGACCTCTCAAGCCTGGCCTTTTTTGAGCAAGTTTCCCCGAAATTTCACCCCACGATTCATATGCCCCCTTTTGCCGTAACGCCAAGTTGGGGCAAAGTTCTTGGGTGTTTACCCACCAACTGTCTAGTCACATGCAGCGAAGCTGATTGAAATGGGGGGAACCTTTGGGAAAAAAAAGGGCCAGACCGCGGGGGTTTCCCAAACCCACTGCACACCCTCTGTCTCCCCCCTCCTCCTCCTCCGCCCACCAAGATTCCTCAGCTGCCCAGCTCTCAGAGTCATGATCGGGGCCACCCCGCTTCGCCTCCCCCGTCGCCCGGTAACCAGACCACCAGAACCCCCTCCCCCTTCCCCTCCCCCCCAGTTTGGACTTGACCCCGTCAGCCCCAGTCTAGCACCGCCTTTGTCTTCCGGTTTGGGAGAGAGAAAACATTTTAAACCAAACCATCCCAAAGCCAAAACCCTAAATGTCGCATTCCCAGGTTTTTGGCCTTGGAAATTTTTCCTTTCCGTTGGTGGAACGATGGGTTCCGCACACAGGGCCCCTTCCCTGCCCCCTTTTCCCCAGATGCTGAGCAGGCTTTCTTTGCCAAAAAACCTTCCTGCCCGGGCCAGCCCGTGTCATCTAAAATTTCAAGCCGTTTTGCATCTGTGTCGGAAAAGTCCATTCACCACGACACATGACTGAAAGCCGGCCAAGGGCCCGCATATCTCTGTGACAGTCACGGGGGTGGGGCTTGGGTGGATGTCTCTGGGGGGATGGTGGCTTCAGGTGGGCGCATGTTTTCAAAACCGCAGGGATGGGTGCAGGCTTTTTCCCCCCAAGGTCCTCTGTTGGCATCACGGCCCAGAAAAACCAGGCCGTGTTGAAATTAATTGTCTTGGAGACCATCCCACACAGGTCGGGAGCTGGGACGGCTCTCGCAAGAGACGAGCCCTGGCTGGGTGACAAAAAAATTTGTGCCAGGCAAGGTGGATGTAAAAACGGGCAAATTGGGGCCCCCCTTTAAAGATCAGTGGTGGAGCACATCCTTGCCTGGCACTTTCCCATGAACCTGGTCGTCCCAGAAATTTTTAAAGCGCTACCCGGGCTGGACTCCTGCGAAAAAGGGTCGAGGTCTGAGTTCGATTTTCCGCCGTTCGCACCCTGCTTCGTCCCGCCTGGCTGCGTTGCAGCATAACCGGCCCCCCCTTTAACCCTTTCATTTTTGACGGAAACACCTGGAATTCCACCCCCACATGCCCAGCGATTGTGGGGAGCAGCAAAAAGCCATACGCGTCAAATTGGACACATGGCCTGCAAGCAGCGGTGCGGACCCTGGGGGTTTTGAGCCAAGGGAAGGGCAGGTAAAGAGCCGCACCATCCTTCCAGTTTTTAAAAAAAGCCCCCAAAATGGGTGCGGAAAGATGCCCGTGTCGCATAGCATTGGGTTGATCTTAGTTCTGGAACGATCTTTGGACACTTGAACATCAGGCCCCCGCCACGACGGAGGAGGAGACGGCACGTGCGGACACGGGCCTTTCCTCCGTCGAACCCACAAGCCCGACATTTTTCAAAATTTTATCGGTCTTCATTAGGCAGGGGTTTGGGGGGTTGGGGGCTAGTGAAAAGGCGGCGCCTCACTCTCGGGGTGATCTCTGAGGCAAGTCAGGGTGTGTTGAAGCTGTCCGGGGAAGCGGAGGAGGGGGGGAGGAGGTTTTCCCTAGACCCAACGTTCCGACGTCCCTGCCTTTGGAAAGAGGTTGGCAAATTTGAGGTGGGGGAAAAAGATGAGGAAGATGATTTTGCTAGTGCCCCCGCCCCAGAGGTTTTTGAAATCAGGCTCCATCTCCATGAGTTTTTGGGGATGCTCCATTTCCCCCAAATGATCCTCCTTAAGGCCTCAAAATGAAAACATTTACTGGGGGGCCCACCTCCTGGATCCCCGGTAAAAAAACAAAACTCAGCACTTTCCTTCCCCCCACCCAAATAGAGAGTAAAATGGGAAATGGAGACCTTGTTGATTGATCAACGGAGACATCGTTGCGCCTGTTACGTTTTCCCAAATGTCAGGGTGGAACAACCCAGGACTTGCAGCAGTAGGGGCCAAGTGCCTTTTAGGGCCACAGCACCAAGGTGGCAGAAGCCAAATGGGTGCCCTCTGCAATCTTTTTTTACCACCTCACAATGCATGAAATGCAGGGCAACATACAACACCCAGCCCAGAAAAAGTATGGTGAAAGAACTGGTTTCAAACAAACCGATTTTTTTGATGTGTTCGGACCCAATGACTTCGGGGTACCAAAAATGGGAGGCCCCTCGCTCCCACGCCATGGGAGGTGTTGTCCTCCCCGCAGCAGCGTCATTTTTAGCGGACCTTCAGCACGCGGGGGAAAGTCATTAAGACAAACGATCGGCTTTCCACAGATAATGTGGATCTTTGACTTTCATCAAGAGAATCAGGCATGGTCTCTGAGATTTTGTGGCCCAATTGCCAGGTCACCATTAGTTGCGGTCTCTTACATTCCCTTAAACAAAAAGGTCCTCTTGAAAAATTTTTTTAAAATATCTTTCTTACTGAATTTTTTATTCATTTCCAACAGTCATTTTGTGGTTTTGCGGGGGAGCTGTAAAAGCCCCCAAGGTTTCATGCAAAACCATTTTCCTTTACTCATTTCATTTTTTGAATTTTCGCTTTGGCAGGGTTTTTGTGGTATTTTGCCCACAATTTTTTAACAGGGGCTGAGAAACATTTTTTTAAATTTTTTTGGTATGGTTTGTGAGATACAGAAAAACGTGCCCTTTTGGAAACAGAAATGTGGTTCTAAGGGGCATTTTTTCACAATTTTTAACGTGGTGAGAAGTCATATTTATAATTTTTTTGGGGTCAGTTGCTGTGGTACAGCAAATCATGTCTTTGGGGGCAAAAATGTGGTTTTTTTTGGGCATTTCTCCCTCAAAAATTTTTAACAGGGCTGGAAGTCATATTTAAATTTTTTTTGGGTCTGTCCCTTTGAATTGCAGCAATACCAGGTCTATTCAAAAAAAATGTTGTTTTAAATGAATTTGTTCTTAAAATTGTCAAGAGGTCAAGGGTGTGTGCTGTCAAGAACAGGAATAGGGGGGAAACTGTTAAATGGAACATTTTGCAAAATGACTTGTTTTTGAAAGATCTTTAAATAGTATCAATCCCTGTATTGGAAAACCCCATTAATACAATTAAAAAAAGAAAACAAAACATGATGGGTTTCCCCCTATTTTAAAAATGTGTTTTCTTGAATTAAACACAAAAAAAACTTCATGTAAAAAATATGGTAAAAAAATTCCTCTGAATGTAAAGGGGAGTAAGGAAAACTTTACCAAGGGGAGGGTTTTCAAGGACATGGAGTATGGAGCACGGACAGAAACAAAACAGAGAAATTTCCCCCACTTGATAAAATGGAAAAAGAATGCCAAGAAAAAAGGGCACCGGGTGGGAAAAGGGGCGTTAACCCCAGTTTTTATTAAACTCAAGGTCCCACTCAAGGGGGGGCAAGCGTACCCCGGTCTTTACCGGGGGGGCGGGGGGGCCTTCCCCCTTCCCCCCTCGCCCCCCTTTTTTTTCGTTCTGGTTAGGGGTTTTTAAAAAAGGGGGGGGACGCCCTTTCCCCCCCCACTGAACTCCCCCCTAGGAAACCCCCTTTTGGGGGCAGAGCACCTCTCCCCCCCCATGAATTGAGGCAGGAACCTGGGGTTAAGCAATTACCCGTGCTCCCCCCCCCTGTAATCCCCCCCCTGGCCCTGGGTTTTTGAACAAATGCCTGGCCCTTACCCCCCCACGAAAACTGGCCTTATTTGTGAAAAAGCTTAAATTTTAAAATTTTTGATGTTCCAAAAGGGAAAAGGGAAAAAAGGGTCCGGGGGAAAAAATTTTTTTTTTTAAATTTCGGGCTTCCTTTTTAAAAGATAAAAAATTAAAAAAAAAGGGTTTTTTCAAAAAAAATTCAAGATTTGAAATTTTTAAAAAAAAACAAAAATTAAGGGGAAAAAGTCTTTACAAAAAAGGAAAATTCATTGAAACTTTGGGGTTTAAAATCATAAACGTGTTCAACCCAAAAACCCCGGGTAAAGGAAAATAGACTCGAATTTAAAAACCCCTTTTTTTTAAACAAAAAACCCCTTTTTTTTTTCCCCCCCCCCAAGCCCCCAAAAAAATCCCCCCCTTCAAACATCAAAAAGCATATCCCCCTTTTGGGGGAAAGTTTACCTGTCCCAGCCCGATCAAGTTTTGGGGCATTTTTTTTAAAGGGGTTTTTTACATTTTTTGGGGCCCAAAAGGTTTATTGGGGGAAAAAGGGCAGAATTTACCAGTAACTAAGTTTAAAAAAAAAACGACTTATGGGGAAAAAATTTTAAAAACCCCCAAAAAAGGGGAAAATTTGGGTTTTTTGGGAAAATTTTAAAGGGGGGAAAAAAATGGGGTTTAAATTTGAAAAATTTAATTTTAAAAGGGTTAAAAGTGCTTTTTTTAAAATAATTTTGGTGAGGCACTTGGGGGGCTTAATGCAGAGTTTTGCCCCCCTTTTCCAAGGGTTTTAATTTTTGTTTGTTTTTTGGAAAAAAAATTTTTCTTATTTGCATTTTTTATTTTAAAAAAAAGATTTTAAAGGGCCCGCTGGGAAAAAGGGTGTTTGGGGGTTTTTTTTTTATTTTCCCCCCGGGGGGATTTTTAATTTCCTTTAAATTTTTTCCTTCTAAAAGGCCCGTTTCTTAAAGAATTTCCCCTGGGTTTAGAGGGGAATCAAGACCAAAATTTTTAAAAAAGATTGAAAAGGGGGCTTGGGGAAATAGGCAATAAGGGGTCCATGGAACAAAAATTTTTTTTGGGTTAAAATTTTTGGGGGATAAGGGGCATATTTTATTCCGGGAAAGTTGTCCCAAAAGAAAAATTTTGGGGAAAAAAAATTCCATTTAATTGAAAAAATATTTCCCAAAAACCGGACAAATTTTCCCCCAATAAGATTTTTGGGGGTTTGGGGGTTTTTTATTATGGGGTTGGGGGGAAAAAAAACTTAAAATTAAAAATACCCTTTAAAAGCAAGGGGGGGTTTTTTTTGGGACCATTGAAAAAAAAGAAAATGTTAAATAAAAAAAAATAAACTTCCCAAAAAATTTTGTAAAAAATGAGACAAAAAATTTTAAAAGAAAGTTTAAAAATAATAGTACTTTGGATTTATAAAAAGTTTTTGGGGATTTTTCCCCCACAGAATTATCTTGTCCATTAACAAAAGGGGGGAAAACTCCTTTTTTAAGCATTTTTTTTCTGGGGGGAAAAGGTTTTGGTCTCTGCTTTTCCCAAAAAATTTTTTTTTTTGTTTAAATAAAATGGGGGGTTAAAACTCCATTTCCGGGCCCTTTTTTAAAAAAGGGGGGTGGGTTTGGGGGCATTTGGGGGAAAAAAGTTTAACCATTAAAAAAATGGGGTTAAATTTTTTTATTTTTTTTGGGGCAAAGGAATTAACAGGCAGGCAGGCAAGCCCGCAAAAAAGGGGTTTAAACCCTTTGCACTTTTTTTTTTTGGGGGGGGCGGGTTTTGGGGGGGCGGGTTTTAAAAAAAAGCCGGTTTAAAAAGGGGTAAAAAGTTTTGCACTTTTAACGGGGGCGGGGGGGGCCTTTGGGCCCCGGACAGAATTGTCAAGCCCGGGAAAAAAAGGGGCAAAGTCCTTTTTCTTTTAACGGGCAGCAGGTTTTGGGCGGCAGGCAAAATAGTCAATGGTTCCGTTCAAAAAATTGTTGAAAAAACCCTTTTGGGGGCAAAAAAAAGGGGGGGAAAAAGGTTTTTTTTTTTAAAAATTTTTAATGCCATTAATAAAAATGTTAAATTCCCCTTTTTGGACTTTTTAAATTTTGGGGATCATTTTAAGGTACTGGTCAAACCAGGGTATAAAAAGGCGTGTTTTTTCTGTATTTTTAAAACCCAAATTTTTGCCCTGGAATATCCTTTTCCCCTTTTTTTTTTTTTACCCCTTTTTGGTTAAAAAAGGGGTTTTTCCCCCCCAAAATTATGGCCTGGCTTTTTCAAAATCCTATGGAAATCCTTGTAATTAATTGCAACCGATTTGAATCACATAAAACTATGTCACAGAGTTCCCCCAAACCTCTTTATCACATGGCCTGTGAAAGAGGTGACAGGTTTGCTTTAAGGGTACAATTGACATGACTAAAACCAACTGTTTTAGGGGCAGAATATTTCCACCAATGTTACAGTAAATGAAAAAATCTACAAAATTCTGTATTGAATGCATATAGGAATTAAAAAACAAGGGTCGTGCTGCATGCAGGGTGCCAAGCAGGCCCGGACTGGCGTTTAACTTAACTGGGCATCCGCCCGATGGGCTGCAGCTCGGTCTGGAAGCGCCCGCCGGGGGGGGGGGCTGGTGTTTCCCCCCGGCATGCCCTGAGTGCCAGCGCCGGTGTATGACGCAGCTACAAGGGCCGCAGCAGTCGCATACGCGACCGGACACCTGTGCCAGGGGGACGATAGGCCCCCCTTGCCACACGGCTGCATGGCTGGGTCACAGCCACGCAGCGATCACGGCCACTGCCTGCACCGCGCGGTGCAAGTGGCAGCCGAGGCAGCCAGGATCTTCTGGAGGCCGCGCAGCAGGCAGCGCGATGTGATGACGTCATTGTGCTGCTTGCTCAGCAGCCGCACTAATCTGTTAGCACGGCCCGCTCCGGACCAGGAGAAGAGGAAGGAAAAAAAGAAAACAGGTGAGAATTATTTTTTATTATTTTTTTAAACTAATTACTGGCCCTACCTAACTAATTACTGGCCCTATGTAGCTAATTACTGGCCCTTCCTGGCTAATATCTGGCCCTACCTAACTAATTACTGTCCCTACCTGGCTAATTACTGGTCCTACCTAGCTAATTACTGACGCTGCCTCTACCTAGCTAATTACTGACCCTACCTAGCTAATAACTGGCCCTACCTGGCTAATTACTGGCCCTACCTAACTAATTACTGGCCCTACCTAACTAATTACTGGCCCTACCTGGCTTATTACTGGCCCTACCTAGCTAATTACTGGCGCTGGCTCTACCTAACTAATTACTGGCCCTACCTAGCTAATTACTGGCCCTACCTAGCTAATTACTGGCCCTACCTGGCTAATTACCGGCCCTACCTGGTCAATTACTGGCCCTACATGGCTAATTTCCGGCCCTACCTGGTCAATTACTGGCCCTACCTAGCTAATTACTGGCCCTACCTGGCTAATTACTGGCCTTACCTAGCTAATTACTGGCTCTACCTAGCTAATTGCTTGCCCTACATAGCTAATTACTGGCCCTATCTAACTAATTACTGGTCCTACCTGGCTAATTACTGGCCCTACCTAACTAATTACTGGCCCTACCTGGCTTATTACTGGCCCTACCTAGTTAATTACTGGCGCTGGCTCTACCTAGCTAATTACTGGCCCTACCTTAATAATTACTGACCCTACCTAGCTAATTACTGGCCCTACCTGGCTAATTACAGGCCCTACCTGGTCAATTAATGGAACTACCTGGATAATTACCGACCCTACCTGGTCAATTACTGACCCTACCTGGCTAATTACTGGCCCCACCTAACTAATTACTGGCCCTAACTGGCTAATTACTGGACTTACCTAGCTAAATACTGGCCCTACCTAACTACTTACTGCCCCTATCTAGCTAATTACTGGCCCTACCTGGCTAATTACTGGCACTACCTGGTTAATTACTGGCCCTACCTGGATAATTAATGGCCCTACCTAGCTAATTACTGGTCTTTCCTAGCTAATTACTGGCCCTACTTGGTTAATTACTGGCCCTACTTGGTTAAGTACTGGCCCTACCTGGCTAATTACTGGCCATACTTAGCTAATTATTGGTCCTACCTAGCTAATTACTGGCCCTACCTGGATAATTACTGTCCCTACCTGGCAAATTACTGGCACTGGCCCTACCTGGCTAATTACTGAGCACAGTCCTATCTACCTGGCTATTTCATGGGGGCAGCTCTAGCTACCTGGCTAATTCATGGGGCAGCCCTAGCTAACTGACTAGTTACTGGGGGCTGTCCTATCTACCTGACTAATTACTGGGGGAAAGCCCTATCTACCTACCAAATTAATGGAGGAAGGCACTGTTTACCTACCTAACTACTTGGGGCTGATGTAACTACCTTTCTAATGAGGGTCCAATACACCTGTTTCCTGTATGGGACCATATATACCTACCTACCTTCAGAGAGGCTCTATATAGATACCTAATGGTGGACTATATACCTCCCTACCTACTGTGGGGCCTTTATATTTATCTGTCTGCTAAGGGGACCTATATACCCACTGAGGGGCTACCTAATTCGGGATTATATACCTCTTTACCTGCTGAATAAATCTGCAATCTTACTGAGGGGGCCTATTTACCTATATTCTTAGAGTACCTATATCTACCTGCTTTGGGAGGTCTATATACTTACCTGCCTACTGAGGGAGGGGGAAGGCTTGTATACTTGCCTAATGGGGGTCTACCTATTTACATGCCACTTATCTTATTTTTTAATTTCTAATTTTTAGGATCTAACACACGCTGTTTGGGGTACAATTACTCTGTGGGGCACCAAAGGAGGAACTATTACTATTTGGGGCTCTATGGATGGGGAGGTTGTACATAGTTGGGAATTGATAGGAAAGTACTGGAAAAGAGAGGAGTCCAAGATGTATTTGTGCTAAATTCTACAGGGACGAGTAGTGGCCGGGAGAAGAAGACATTGCATTCTGTACTGGACAGAATAAAAAAGGGAAGATGATGACTCATCAGGGAAGACATCATGGAGTTTTGGACAAGATGGAAAAGAAAAGGAAAAGAGAACAACTCCCATCAGAGATAATGTCTCCTGTGAGTCCCTGATGTCAGGGGTTATTTCTCTTCTGTGTTGAATCAGTGCTGTATTCATGTGATGGGGACCTGACTATTGGTGATCTGATTGGCAATGTTGTAGGTAATGTTGGTGCTTGTATAGTGGCAGTGTAGGCTTGTCCCTGATTGTAAAGCAAGTGCACAACTGACTCTGTGATTAGGGGTTTCTCTGCACCACTTGTTCTTTGTTGCTTGTGTTTAGGGTGCTTTCACATGGTACGATTTTTGGTGCGTTTTTTGATGCGTTTTTTGTGCAGAAATGTACAGAATTAACTGCTGTGCCTCGAAAAATGCATCGAAAAATGCTCTTTAGAAAGTGGTGAGGTACGAGAACAAGCGGAAATTGTAGGTGGGCTGGTGGGGGCTTTGTGCCAGTTCTGCTTTTTATTCCCAGTCCGGCCCTGGTGCCAACCAAATATTAATCAGGAGTATTTAGCTGATAACCACTATTGTTTTAATATGTGAGTATAATGAAATTAGATGATTTTTCTGTGTTGGAATGTTTGGAAGGTCTCCGCACGATGTTGTGCTTTCTCCTAACCAGAAATGCAGTAATGCAACACATAAGTGTGACTGGAACCATCGTATTCACAAGTCGCAAACCCGTATAAGTGCTAGTTCTTAACTGATATTTGGCTCTTTCAAACCTTTCATACCTTAGGTTTTCTTTTTGTAATGGACTGACAGTATCCTACTACGTTGTGTAGATTGTATGTTTTTACTGGATTGTCCTTCATTTATTGGGGTGGTTAGATTTCATCATGAAAGTAGTGGCAGGAAGAGAATGAGGATGAGCATTACTTACTGTGGTTGACAGACAAGGATATCTGAGACCCTCTAAGTGACATAGAAGGAAGTCTCATGATAGTCAACATCATTTACCTATACACATTTTCCAACATCTTCTGACATATGACATTCTATCATAAAATATAATCAGTCTAAGCACCATTAGCAGAGGTGCAGTGACCATCTATCTGCTTTGAAGCCCCATATGAAGCCCCTGCATTGAAGCCCCATTTTCTAAGCTGTTGACAAACGTGTGGTACTGTAGTTCCCTTGTTCATTTTGATGGTGAGCTGCTCCACTGTAGTCTGTCAGTCTGCTGCGGCACACCTTTGTAGCCATTCAAGTCTCATCAATGGCATTGGCGCTCCACTGTTTCCATGTTATTTATTGGCAATGGTGCCATTTGTCCACTCAATACACTTGTACCACAGCAGCACATGAACAGTTTACAAACTGCGCAGTTTCAGAAATACTGCCACCCTAGACCCGAAAGCCAATAATTATCCCTTTTTGCAACTCTGACAAATCACCTCTTTTACCCATGACGGCAACAAGGGATATCTGTGCAGACAGCTCATAGCACATGTTATATACTCCGAAAGCTTACCACATGTGACTTCCTTCAGCTGCTAAGTAGTGAGTGGTCATAATATAGGTATCTCACAAAAGTGAGTACACCCCTCACATTTTTGTAAATATTGTATGATATCTTTTCCTGAGACAACACTGAGAATATGACACTTTGATACAATTTAAAGTAGTCGGTGTACAATGAAAAGTGTAAAAGTTCAGTCAGCTCACCTCTTAACACAGTCCAGCAGAGTCCTGTGAGAGCGCAGGATCCCAATGTCAAAAGACCACTGGCAAGCAACAGCAGGGGTTTAACCAATGAAGGGCTGGTGGTCAGCACTCATTAAAACAAAAATGTTTTATTTTACATCCCTTAACACATAATTACTTCATGTGGTCTGAGTAGCAAAATTGATGCATTTCGGAAAGTGCTCCCTTAGTCTACTACGACCAAGGGAGCACTTTCCGAAATGCATCAGTTTTGCTACTCAGACCACATGAAGTAACTATGTTTTAAAGGATGTAAAAAAGAAAAGCTTTTTGGATTTTAACCAGCGCTGACCACCTAATCTTTGTTGATTAAACCCCTGCTAGTCAGTGTACAGCTTCTATAACAGTGTTAATTTGGCGTGCCCTCAAAATAACTCAACACGCAGCCATCAATGTCTGAACCACTGGCGACAGAAGTGAGTACACCCCTGAGTGAAAATCAGAAAAAACATAGCACTCCAGAAGAAGAAAAGCCTGAGGCATATTCATTTACCTATATGCAGTAATATTTTTGCTGTTTTCTTTAAGTTCCTGAAGAAAGCTGAAATGTCACTGTATAAGGGTAAATAAATGCACCTCACTTTTGTTTTTTTCTTTATTATTGAAGTGCATTTCTTTTCTGCTCTATGCGCTGTTGGACTTTTTTTAATCAGATTCCTAGTTTGCTGCAACCCTTATTATATAATAATGGAAAATTATTTCTCTATACAGCAGGTACATACTTCTGCATTCAATTCTTTCCCCAAAGTACTAAATTCCTCCAGAGTGTGCAGATGTTTTTCGTCCTTATCTACTATGCTATGTTCCTGGCACATGCTGAATTTCTTGCTTCCAAAAAAGCCAAGACCTTATTAAAGCTGCAGTATTACTTAGAAGCATATGTTAACTAGGTCTGACGGTTATACACTTTACTTTACACTTTTAAGTTTCCTTAGGTAGGTTTAATGAACTGGCCTCTGAGCAGAAGGAGAAACGGTTCCACAGAAAGCAAGCACAATATGTTTTAATCAGGAGTTAGTAGGTAAAAGCACATTTCTAGCTAGAAAAATCATTGGTGCAGCAACTTTAAATTTGGTCCTAGTTATACAACAGATTTTACAAGCTTTCACAGGAAAGTCAATTTTAAAAGCTGCCAAAAACCCTTATTTCTGTATATCTCTTGACAATACGAAAGGGTTAGAGCATTTCACAGTGAATTATAACAATGGAGCTAAAATCTACAGGAGAGTTGATAAAATAAGTACTTCTTTTTGCAAAAAAAAAGTTTCTAACTGTGTTGGATTAGAAAACGTAATATTAACCATGACCATTATCAGTTCCTATTCTATTTTTTTTATCTGTAAAATGGCAAAAGGGTGTTGTTGTTTTTTTTACACTTGTACATGTAAGCCCCTTCGAGTACTCGACGACTATGGGGCACAATCGCTTGTTCATTGTTATATTTAAAATATTATTATAAATATAAAATGCAGAAAAGTGTACCGAGTTGGCACTTCTACTACTTCCTGATCAAAGCAGAAAGTAATAGGAGCAGTAACATGGCAGCTATGAAAGCCTTCATAAGGCTTCAATAAAAAGCAAAATCAGCAGCACAAAAGACTACATATATATAAGGGTGCACGCCTACAAACCCAGCCCAAAGGCTTCTTCAATGTAGAAAAACGAGAAAAAAGAGAAAAAAGGCAGCACTTCTTTTAGATGCCATGTCCACGATTGCAACAGCATCTAAAAGGTTAAACAGCAGAGACCAGAGCCAGCTCCAAAATTTGCTGTTAGCAGTAGGTGTCATTAACAGCTTCCACCCACCGCGTATGGAGCGGGCTCAGTGTGTGAGCCTGTCCCATACATTCTTATTGACATTATAACTTAGGTTTAGATCAAATATCGATAAGGGGTTATAAAAGGTGGTTATGGACTATGTGAACATTACAATTTCATTTTAACATTAGACTTGCATTATCAAAAGTTTCCATCTTGATGTTACATGTCGATATGTATATATGTACACGGCTTCAGAGGTTGGCCTTCTTAATATAGATTTTTATTTAAAAACACAACAAACAAATGATACTATAAGAGGAGCATTCAATACTTGATTGTTAACATAGCAAATTATCAGACAGATGCCTTTGTTGTATACATGCTATCATGCTATCCCTAATGGCGGACATCCCCCTGGTGCGCCGAGCGCAGTGAATGGAGGTGGAGGAGGGGGGGGGGGGGTTCCGTGTGTGGTCACAGGACTCCCGGCTTGCAAGTTCTTCAGCCTAGGAAAGAGAGTGAAATGTGTAAATTAACCCCTTAACCCACCTGGATGTATGGGTACGTCCTGGTGCCGGTAAGGGGCTGTTTAGCTACATAACTGTGCTGTGTTAGCTGTTGATTGCAGCTAACAGTCGGCGGTTACAGTGTGGGAGCGGCATCTAAATTAATGAGAAACTGTGCCACGTACCGTCTCTCACTGCAATCGCCGGCGCCCGATCGGTGAACATGGCAGCTGGAAGCCTTATGAAGGCTTCCATCTCTGCCATGTTTTCTGTTTTACTGCTTCCTGCCCCAGGCAGGAAGTAGTAAAGCTGCCATCTTTGTACACTGTAATACATTGTCTATACAATGCATTAGGCTGTATAAATGATCCTGTCCTCTAGTGGTGAAGCACCATAGTGGGACTCACAGCTAAAATTAAAAAAAATGTTTTAAAGTTTGAAAAAAATAAAAAATGAAAAGTTCAAATCACCTTCCTTTTGCCATCTTACAAATAAAAAAAATAAAATAATAAAAAAGTTACATATATTTGGCATCGCCGCATTGGAAAAAATATAACATCAGTTATCCCATACGCTGAACCCCGCAGAAGAAAAAAAATTCCAAATGCCTGAATTGCGTTTTATTAGTCATTTCACGTCCCCTAAAAATTGGAAAAAATTTAATAAAAAAATTCACATGTATTCCAAATTGCTAGCAATAAAAAGTACACTTCAGCCCGCAAAAAATGCCCGTCACTCAAGTCCGTTAGTGTTAGTCCAAAAAATTATTGGTCGCAGAAAACGGCTGCACAAATTTCAAAAGTAGAAAATGTTTGACATTTTTTTACGGTACCAAAATATAACAAAAACCATACATGTTTGGTATTGCTGGATTCATATAAACCTGTAGAATACAAGCAGCACATCATTTTTACCTAAGATTGAACGCCATAAAAGCAAAACATCTGCAAACATGGTGCAAGTACGCTTTTTCTTCATTTTTTGATCCACTAAGAATTTTTTTGCAGTTTCCCAGTATATGCTATGGTATGATGAATGACACCATTAGAAAGTACATATTGTTCTGCAAAATAAAAGCCCTGATATGACTATGTAGGTGAAAAAATAAAAAAGTTATGGCTTTGGGAAGATGAGGAGGGAAAAACGAAGCGCCACATTATTTTGACCATGATTTGTTAAGGGGACAAAGTTCAATATATACACATATGTATGCACTCACACACATATATCCTGTATATATACACTCACACACATTTCTACAATCATACAAGCAAACCCTTATCTAAAAGTGATGATACTGGGACTTGTAGTCTCCCAGCATACTATACTTACTTTCAAGACAAAGAGAAAAAACAGGCACAAGCACTCCCTGGTGTGTTATCCAAGGTGATGTATTTCCAAAAAATTAAGAAAAATACTATTGCTCACCTTTATGGGATGTGCTATGATCGAGGCACAACACTCCTTATAGCATGTGGCGAGAGATACTCTAAGCAAATGAACTTGGTTGGAGTTTATCCGATATTTGCAGCTTATGTGTGGATTATACTTGTTTGGACATCTCCTGACATCCACAAATGTTAAAAAATTTTAGCAGCAAGGGAAATTGATCCCCAAATACCCAATGGCTCAGTATAGGATATTTTAAAAATCCACACCTTGGCTAAGCGCATAAAATATCCTTCAGCAAATACAATAATAATAGCTTATTTATTAAATTACCAGAAAAAAATGAATTTCCACAATTAAAACCTAATCATATAAAAAACAAATAGTGTATAAAATAATTGTAGCAACCAGTAATAAAACTTACCCTTATAAAGAACAATGTGTTTTGTGTATATAACACTTTCTCTGATTCCTTCCTCTGATAATGGTATATACTGTAATAGATACTGATTAGGGAGTAAATGACAGTTACCTGTTAATTACAGGTGTGGTGACATACAGAAAGGTATATAACACCGATACCATTATCAGAGGAAGGAACCAGAGAAAGTGTCATATACACAAAACGCCTTGTACTTTATAAGTCAGGGTTCACACGGCTGATTCACGCCATAATTGCGGGACAGATTTCACCCGCAATTACGGCGTGTGTATGGGGGCGGGGCGGGGGTGGGGGGCCTCTAACCCGCCGGCCCCATACACTTTCATTATCCACGGCGCATATCCCGCCGGGATAATTTGCATGTCACGAAATACGGCGAGCGGGGAGAGGAGACAGAATCCATAGTTCTCTATGAGAACTGTGTATTACTGTCATGTCTGGGACGAATTTTGGCCGTATTACAGCGCAGTACGCCACACAATACGGAACGAAATCCGTCCCAAAATCAGCCGTGTGAACATAGCCTAAGGGTCAGTTTTATTACTGGTTGCTACAACTATTTTATACACTATTTGTTCTATTTGTTTTTAATATGATTAGGTTTTAATTGTTGAAATTAATTTTTTTCTGGTAATTTAATAAACAAGCTATTATTATTGTATTTGCTGAAGGATATTTTATGCGCTTAGAGTGGATTTTCAAAATATCCTATACTGAGCCATTGGATATTTGGGGATCAATTTCCCTTGCTGCTAAAATACTTACTTTCAAGATAAGGCACTGTATGAATACTCACACATACACCCTATGTCTTTTGACACGGGAACGCGTTTTCACGGATGCCCCTGCGAACCTTGTCCCGGGTCGCGGGCGCATCCGTGCCCCGAATCTGAGCGGCGCCCCGTCCCGCACCTCGGGTCCGGGGTCCGCTCATCCCGCTGCCCGTGTCCCCAGTGACTTACCCGGCCACGCTCCTGCCCCGTCCGTCTCGGTCCCTCGGCGTGCGCGGCGCCGCCCCTTAGGGAGCGTGCGTGCCGGCAGTCTGAGATTTAAAGGGGCAGTGCGCCGGTAATTGGCCATTACCGGGCACTGCTATTTTAGCCCGACCTCTTCCCAGTGGCCTTTACTGGATCTTTAGTGCACATACCTATTGTGAAAGCGTTCCTGAAAGCCTTGTCTCGCCTACCATGTACCGAACCCATTTACTTACGTTTACCGACCACGAACCTTGCCGCCTGCCCTGACCTTCTGCCTGTCTACGTTCACGAACCTCAGCCGCCTGCCCTGACCTTCTTGCCTGTCCCCGACTACGAGCCTGACTGCCGATTCTGTACCTCGCCTTCCCTTGGCCGCCATCACAGGCAAGCCCCGCCAGTGGTAGTGACCTGGTGGACTCCCGCCGCAGCAAGTCCATCCCGCTTTGCGGCGGGCTCTGTTGAATACCGGGACCCACTTAGATTCCACTCCCTGGTGTGGGCTTACGCCATCGCCTGCGGTGGTCCAGAGGATCCACCTCCAGACCGTTACACGCGTCAAGTACTGTCCTGTTCGACTTCTTGTTTTTAGATGCACGGTGGTTAATATCCATTGTGCTTTTATTAATAAAGAAAGCCTTGTCCTCTATTCACCCGCGAGAGATTGACATTTTCTTCTGAAGCGCGCCGGATCTCTGCTCTCCCCTTATGGGGTTTGCTCCTTCTATATTATATCAAGTGCTGGCTAGTATCTCAGTTACCTTTGGATTAAGATCCTGGCAGCCGTGATAAGGGCGACGGCAACAACAGCCCCGCAAGCTTTTATGATTGTTGTGCCTTTATACTTGCACAGCCTTTATAGCATAACTATGACTATTAGTTTTATCGCACTATTTACACTATGTGCGCCCCCTTTTCTCTTTCCCCTATTATATATATATATATATATAAAATATATATATATATATATAATATATATATATATTTATACACATAGTATATACCCCATAGTCAAAAGACATAGGGAGTATGTGTATTTATATACATATATATATATATAAATATATATATATATATATATATATATATATATATATATATATATATATATATATATATATATACACACACACACATATGTGTGCGCTGGTCTTTACAGTTCCACAGCAGCTGCCAAGGAACCACATGCCCCAGCATGCAGATACTGCACCCATATGATTAGGACTTGTACACAACACTGGCTGGGGTAGATTTTTTTTGCTCAGACATAGATTACTTCCCCCCTAGTGTTAAATACATGTACTAATCCAATTCATCCAGTTCTATGGGTGTATAATGGCACTATTTTATGTACAAAAATACAACACCTTTTTAAGTCACACCCATCGATTACCAGTATTAAAAAAAATATAATGAATGCAAAATTAAAAAATGTAATGTAAGTCCCCCAAAAAAGGTGGAAATATTAGATTAACAGATTGAAAAAAAGTGTAGTGCATTTAAACCCGGTCAGAAATTGTTTAATTGTGATGGGTCCCATAGGAGCGTGGCATGTAAATAAGGAAGGGGGGAAGCAAAATTTTTTCTTTCTTCTCTGGGTGCAGTTTAGCCTAGGAACCACCCTACATGCTAAGGTGGAAATGTAGAGATGTCTTCATGGGATTTTAATGAAATATGACAAATTCATTTGGCTTCCTGGAGTTCAACCTAATAGAGATTTGTTAGTAGAGATAAAATAGGAAATTTAATTATTATTATTATTATTATTATTATTATTATTATTATTATTATTTATTTTAGAGCGCCATTGATTCCAGGGGGCTATACATTTAAGGGGAGATTACATACATAACAAATGTTGAACAAATAAAATGGTGACAAAAAATGACTAGTAACTGATACAGAGAGGAAAGAGGAACCTGCCTGCGAGGGCTTACACTCTACAAGAAAGGAGGGGAGAGACAGAAGGTGTGGGGCTGACATGTTTGTTTTGGTGGGGTTAGTGTAGGTTATAAACTAAATACAATAATAAACAAAATTGCACAGCTCACCTTAAAGCGGACTTGCTGTATGTATCTTGCCGTACCTGCGTTTAGGAGTTTTGTTGCCGTAGTACTGTTTTAACTTTGTGGAATAAACAAAGTAGTTTTACCGGAACTGGACTCGGGATCATTTGGCGGTACCGGTCCTGGCAGGGATCGATACCCAGATATCCGTTTGTGTTCGTTTAGGTTATAAGCTATCCTGAATAGATGGGTTTTCAGGTTGCTTTTGAAACTGGTAAAATTTGGGGAGAGTCTGATGTTTTGGGTTAAGGAGTTCCAAAGAATGGATGAAGCACGAGTAAAGTCTTGGAGACGGTTGTGTGAGGAGCTGATGAGAGGGGAGCAGAGAAGGTCCTGTGAGGAGCGGAGATTGCATGAGGGGAGGTATCTGGAGATTAGAGCCAAGATGTATGGAGGAGAGAGGTTATGGAGAGCCTTGTAGGTCATGGTTAGTAACTTGAAATGAATTCAAAATGATTTTGTTTCTTTCTAAAATGAACTCTAGCCTAGCTCTTGTGATTCTTCCTGGAGTTTTCTGTAAAATGGAGTTCCCGTGCTACCTATGCTAAGGCAAGCTTAGGTGTCACCCTAAGTAAGTAAGTTAAAATGTGAATACACAGCAGTTATCCGGTTCATACATTTACATAGCATGTTTATAGGGGTATCCCAGCTTGTCACTGGCAATACTATAGCAGTATAAGTGGACACAGTTGTAATCAGGCTTCATAGTTCATGAGGCCCCTCTGCCACATTTGGCCCTTCAGGGTCTTACTCCATAGTGTTCTAATGCTGACTAGTTTTGTCAGGTCTGATATACATATATATGAGTGTTGTATCTTTTTATATTTTTATACTTTTATACTTTTATATGCTTCAAATCCTAATTTTTCCCTTGCTACTAAACTGCTAGCTATAAGTAACTATGCAAGATAAGATGGCACTGACATCCTGTGCACCGCACCCAAAGATGACGTCAAGACTGATGGAAATCAGATGACTTACTGGAAATCAGATAATTTACAGGAAACCGGATGACTTACAGGAAACCACCCGAGATAACGTTAATACTGCGGTTAATCTAACCAATAAGAAGTAGACAGCAGAAGATGTCTGATTTGTTGCAATAATAACCATGCCTTAAACCATGCCCTCTTCCTTTCCTGTTAAATACTTGTGCACTGAATAAACCCCGGAAGTGCTGATTGGACCAGGGTGAGAGCATGAGCTGGGTTTGAAACAGAACTTTGTATCTGTGTCATTCTTGGCGCTGTGCACACATGCTATCTGATTGGGAGTGACTGACTGACCCGGGTATTGTCGCTTCACGACCCCGACAATTTGACGCCCAACGTTTAAGGGGGGTCACTGAGAGGACCAGCAGCCTGCTGACCCGCACGGACTGCCGGACGAACTTCTGTCCCTTCCTGATGAGGCTTGCACAACCTCACTGAATCACGGTAAGTCTACTCATATTCTGTATGTGTTTACTTGCCTGTGAGTCGGGAAGTGATAGTTAGTAATCCGGTTGCTAGACGGGGCAGTGGGTTGAACGTCTGAGTGGTACGGACATTTGTGTATCTCCTCCGGTGATCTCGAACCGCAGCACTGTGAGAATTCTCTCATAACCACGTACGGCTCAGTCAGTCACTGTTACTGCATACGATTGACAGAATTAGAAAGAGGAAGTAAAAGACAGCCTGGGTACAGTGAGAAAAAAAGGGGAAGTTGTCTGTTTAGTTAAAAAAGTATTGTGTTTAGTGCCATAACAAATTATTGGGTACATGGCTGGTCCAGTCCGGGAAAGGATACAGGGCAGGGTGTCCCAAGGACCCTTACGTTCCCATAAGTACACTAGGGGACTTGGTAGAAAAAATTACTCCGTTACGGAGTGGGTAGAGATACACTTGAAACTGGCATTTTGGGGTTGGGGACCCAACTACAAGATCCTGTAACCGGAAGGAATTTGGATCATGTTGATAACTGTGAGTTTGACACATAGGTTAGGTCGACATGTATATCGTGCTTTAACGCCTGTTTTTTTGGCGTATACTGAGCCTCCCGCCCGAATCCCGCGTGTCGGGTGCAGGGATGCGGTGTTAGGGGCTCAGCGTTTTCGCCACTTTCAGCTGTGTCCCCGAATGAAGGGGCGGGCCAGTTGGGCGCGGTGTGGGCGTCGGTGTAGGCGTTCCGGGGCGGGACGTGGCCGCATCGAAAAATTCCGATGCTAGACGATGGCGAGTCGGCAAAGCGAGGCACAGTGCAGCGCTCCAGGGCCGTCCAGCCTCCGACAGGCAGACCTGTTTTTTTTTTGGTCTAAATAGCTCCGGCAGAGGCGACTTGAAGTAGGATACGGAACATGCGATGAAACATACGAAGAAGAACCTAAACAGAAATATCGGCGCCCGCTCCGTGCAGCAGGAGTATGCTTCGAAAAATCGCCTTTATTGAAAGCGAACCGTAAAAAAGATAACATAATAAAAAAAAAAACACTTCCTAAACTCAGCAACGCCGCAATAATCAAGAATTATGATATTGTAAAATTGCCGGAAATACAGTGTAATTCCAAAATTCTGAAACCTGTTCTCATTGGGTCGGCAAAAAACCGCCAATCACTATAGGCGCAACAGGAACCATTAAACACCTATGGGGATGGTTGACCCAAGTCAGAATCACAGGCGGGACAGGTTGCAAATACAGTAAATGCCTTGAAAAGAGCTGATTGTTAAGCTACCGGGACTTTCGCTAGCTCAGCCAATCAGATAGAGCGACAGAGACCCATAAAAACCTAATGGAGAACTATTGACCCAATCAAATAGGGAGCGACAAAGACCATTCTAGTCTATGGAGGAGTTAGACCAATCAACAATCCACGGCGGGATAATCAAATACAGTAAAAAGACAGAAAGACTGATTGGGCTGAGCTAGCGGTTGCTTCGGATATCCCAGCAATCAGAGCGCGATGCTACCCTGCTCCCATTATAGTCTATGGAGAGATGGACGCTCTGAAATCTCGGCGCTCAGCGCCGTGCGGCATGTAGTATTAATAAAAAAGTCCCATTTCGTTGCACCCATACTATTGATCCTTGGCTAACGAAAATAAAGAGAATAAACAAGAAATTTTATATATTGAATAAATAATAATTTTTTTTCGTTACCCCCCCATATTATTAAACGTTTTGATATACACATCGGGACAACTCTATAGTGTTATAATATTATTATTTTTATAAGTTGTAAACATAATCAAATACAGACGAACCCTTTCCTTTACAAATAAAGCAGTGTAAAAACCAGAACAACGCGTTTGTCACCGAGACCCGCTGCTACCATAGGGAATTTGCAATAGAGAGAATTGCCGGGAAATAACAGTAATTCAAAATGTTTAAGCTATTCTTATTGGTCGGCAGAAGCCAGCCAATCAAATAGAAGCGACAAAGACCCCATTCTATCCTATGCGAAGTTTTGACCAATCAGAATTAGGAGCGACGTGGCCATTTATAACCTATGAAAGGAGTATTAACCAATCAGAATATGAAGCGACAAAGTCCCATTATATCCTATGGAGAAGTTTTGGACCAATCAAATCAAAGGCGGACAGTTCAAAATACAGTAAAAAAACAGAAAAGAGCTGATTTGGCAGAGTAGCGATGGCTTGAATATCCCAGCCAATCAGAAGCGCGTGCTCTTCTTCTTCCCATAATATTCTATGGAGATATGGGCGCTTCTGAATCTCGAACGCTCAGCGCCATGCGGCAAGAAGTCTTAATAAAAAAGTCCCATTTCCGTTGCACCCCACAATTGAATCCTTGGCTAACAAAATAAAGACATAAACATGATTTTATTATTTAATATTTTGTTTCGTTACCCCCCATAATTATTATTCGTTTTAATATACACATCGGACAACATCTATAGTGTTTTATAAATTTGATTTCGGCATGTACAGTTTTTATTTAGATTGCATTAGAAAACCCCTCCCATAGGTGATCGGCGCTACACCCTCTCCCATTGGTCCAAATAACGGCTCCATCTTTTAACTTAGCCAACTCACAGAGCACAACACAAGAATTTCTTTTCCACATAAACTCTATGAGAAAGATAGCCGCGCTCTGATATGGCTAAGCAGGACGAGGCCCCCCGCTCGCTTCAACAATCAGCTCGTTTCTGCATTTTTTACAGTATTTTGAACGTCCCCCGCCTTTGAACAGTATGATTGTCAATATTTTCTCCATAGGATATCATGGGACTTTTTCGCTCTATTCTGATGGTCAATTTCCTACCTCCATGGTTATAAAGGGGGGAAAAACATTTGTCGCCGCCCTATTCTGATTGGCTGGTTTATGCCTTACCACTGTAAGACATAGCTTAAAAATTTGAATTACTGATTTCCGTCATATCTCTTATTGCAATTCCCCTATGTAGCCGCCGGTCTCGGCGACAAACGCGTTGTTTCGGGTTTTTAGCTTCTTTATTGTAAAGAAGGGTTCTGCTCTTTATCTGATAATGTTTGTACACTTAATAAAAATTATTTTTTTATTAATTCATCATGCCGCACAAGGCGCTGTTCGCCGAGATTTCATACGCCCATCTCTACATAACTAAAATGTTAGCAGTGAGCGTGCGCTCCTGTGATAGGCTGGGAATCCAAGCCAAACCCGCTAGCTCAGGCCATCAGCTCGTTTCTGTCTTTTTACTTATTTTGACGTCCCCGCCTTTGATTTTGATTGGTCCAAACTTCTCCATAGAATAATAACATGGACTTTGTCGATCAGAATTCTGATTGGTCAAAAATTCTCGCATAGGTTTTTAATGGGTCTCATGTCGCCCTATTCTGATATGGCTGAGCTACCGAGCCCATCCGCAAGCTCACCAGCCAATCACCTCTTTTCAGCAATTTTTAACAGTATTTTGCCACGTCCCGCCGTTTGATTATCAATTGGTCTATACTACATCCATCGGCTAGAAAATGTCTCTGTCGCTCCTATTCGCTGATTGGCTGGAGCTAGTTCAAGTTCCCCGGTAGCTAGACCAATCACTCTAATCAGCATTTATACTGTATTTTGAACTATCCCGCCATGGATACTGAATGGCTAAACCCTCCCCATAGTTTTTTAATTGTTCACTGTCGCTCCTATTCTGATTGGACGGTTTTATGCCGACAATCAGAATTAGCTTTCCTGAATTTGAAAAACAGTATTTCCCTGCAGTTTCCAATATCCTAATTCTTGATTAGGATATTAAAGTGATTTGTTTTATGTATTCTTTTATTTTTTTAAGGTTTCAGCTCTATTCCTTAGAATGTTGAACGCCATTATAGAAGTCGATTTTTTGATTCATAATCCTCACCCGTAGCAGAGGTGAAAGATTTCTCCGCTGTTCCGAGCCTGTCTCGCTTTCGAACTGTTTTTTGCCGCAGTCCCCGCACGGACGCCTAAGTCTCAGCACTGCGCCCATTCCCCCGCACTGTGGCCCCACACACACTGGCGAGGCGCATGGAACTTTTGCCCGCCATGTTATGAGCGCACTGCCTCGGACGGCGAATCTTAGATGCAGCGCCAAACAGCGCCTCGGTCCCCCGCACTGCGCCCCACAACAGGCCAGGCGCGGCGGACTTTTCCCCCGCATGTATGACCGTACTACCCACCGGCGCCGAAACAGAGCGCAGCGCCGCACTGCGCCTAAGTCCCACCGCACTTGCTCCTAACCCACAGGCGAGGCGCGGCGGACTTTACATAGTAAGGTATGACGCGCCCCGACCCCCGACATAAATCAGCGCAGATTTCCGCCGGAAAACTGGCGGAAAGGAGCGCCCTCCGACCCTGCTGCAGATTCATAATGTCGCCCTTTAGTGACAGCTGCACTGGTGTTGTAACTCTGATGTATAATTATGTTGCCGCTATTTTAAACGAAACAGACCCCTACCATGCAGGGTCACAAACGGCAGAAGATTGGATAGAGCGAGAGAAGCAAAGAAATATGTGAAAGAAGTGAGTTCGCTTATACATAATAGCTGGATTGCCTGTCAGACGACAGACTGCAGCCCACAAGTGAAAGATATACTTAACCCCAGGCATAGGCATGCTAGACGATAAGGCTCATTTCAAGAGTCGCGCAGGGGCTTTACAAGTTGAAGGAATATTAAGGTTAAGGGAGAAGGAGCGATGAAAAAGCTGAAATAGCTGTTTGGTTTATGTTAAATCTGATGTGCCAAAATTAAATGTAACTGGCACTGTTGATCGCGCCAATCGCCGCTAGTGAATGGCGCTGGAAATGGACCGGAAGGGTGGACCTGCACCACGTGAGGGTTGCAGAAACCGGACTTCCTTGAAACGTGCGTCAGAAGTGGGGCGAAACCGACTCCCCTCATCTGCGTATGACTTAGCCTCTGCATTCCCGTAGCAGATGTCAACTTTTTGGGTGCGGACGAAGTGGGCAACAGGAACTTCCCCTGGTCCGGCCATCCATGTGCACCCTCTGGCAGCCATCTTGGTATGCCACCGGAACTTCCCTCCTGCAGCCATCTTGGTAAACCCACCGAACACCGGAACACACCCCGTATCCGTAATACGACTTCTGGATCATATTCACACATGCCCAACTTCCGAAAACCGAAAGGCCTACCACAGCACCAGAGGAGGCTAAAGCACCTCCTCCTCCGTTGTCTCATTGTTCCCCCAGTGTACACATGCCAGGAAGCCCAACTGGCTGACACGACTCATGATGCTCACCACTCCCCCGGAACCACCCATTATCTGATATTACCACTCCCCAGATGTCCATTGGGTCCCGCTCGAAGGACCCAGTCCCATGCCTCGGTCTCATATGACCCACGCCGGTTTTCCGAGATAGGATCCTACCATTACAGAACAATGGACGAGGGTTGTTCCAGGAGAAATCTCACACTGTGTCAGCGGGACAGAATCACTCGCAGTGTGGTTTATGGGGACCTTGGTAGAACGCTAATGTGGGAGCCATGGTAAAAATGCTGCTAACTCCGACATGGAGCATATGTCCGGATTACCCGCCGGACTGAATAGTAACTTGGAGGTCCTCAGATACAGCAGATAGCAGAGCCGTAGTACCCAAGGTAATCCAAGTGAAAGATCTGGGAATATAGCTTGACCGCCCTGATCGCCTACCCAGCTCTATCCTGCACCATGCTGTAGGCCAATTTATGACAGAAACCACCCAGAAGACAAGTCCGCGCTCAGCACAGTCAGCCATAATGGAATCCTCTAGTGTATGCAGTCCCACATAGCAAGGTGAACGCATGCCATACGGAACAATAGCTCTGCCAACTAATTTCCCTACAGGCATCTTGGTACCCTAAGAGATGACTGATAGAGGTAGTGGCGGACATATTGCAACCATACATTGCAACACAATCCACCACACATAGTGAAATCAAGATCGTGGCAAGTTCTTCCAGAAGGTGCCGCTGATCGCTATAAAGAGAGCCATACTACACAGTAGAGCCAATGCCTACTGATGACGCAGCCACCCCACAATTCCTACTTTCCACCACAATACTCTGAAGTTGATCCTTTGTAATAGTGTAAATCAACGTTCTAGAAATAATCCATTTACTCCACAGCCTATTCGGCATGCACCACAGCCTCCAGAAACCGAGGAATAAAACCCTCAGAATGTCAATTTTAGCCCCCAAACCAGGTTACAACTCTAGTGGAACCACTCCGTATCTAGAATGACCCTATGCCCTTTTTATAGAAGAACAGTGCAAAACGAAGACCTATGCATCGTCCTGGCAGGATCTAAATGGCCATACTGAAAATTAAGGCTACAGATAGCCATCTACTATAATAAAGGCACATCTGGATGATGCTCGACTCTCCCCACGATCTTGGGACTCAGAACGTGACCTTAATTGAACAGGTGAAGAGATGGCCACAGGACATGCGCACAAGACCAAGCTGTGTCAAAGCCATATGATCCAACAAGAAGCAAATGAATCTGTGGACAAATAGCAGCTCTGCATCACGCAACACTTTAAGATTTGGGGATTCTCAGATCAACACAATACCCATGCCTCTTTGCGACCCTTGCATTTCATGGATGGGCTAAAAGAAACAATAAAAGACAAATCAACTCTGTCAGGCCTGAACTGTTACTCTAACCACAGAAGGAAGCTGTTATAAATTGCCAAAGGGTCCAAAAGAGCACTGGTCAAGGATAAGAAAGATGGGAAAAGAAAGAAAGTAATGAGGGATGACCTCAGGTTCAGGTGGGGACCCATGACCAAGAAAGTGTTGAGTGTGTGCTACCAACGATGCCAAATCTGAACTCCACACAAAATCAAGTGTATCAACCTGTTCCTCAACCACACATACAGTATGACCTTACAGTGTTTCCTTGATTTGCCTTCAATATCACGTTTTCCTCCAGAAAATGTCACACTATTAATCCTGCACCCCTACTTGGCCACATTTCCCGAGGGGGGAGTGTGACGAGGAGGACCTGAATATACCTGAAACACTTTCCCTCAACGACTGCCTGCAGCCCTTCAATCTCCAACTTCTGCACCATCAAATGTAAAAGAGACTGAACTCCAAAATACAAGACCTTGAACTAGGATGATGCTCACAGATTTTGCTGACCATGCCGGTAGGTTCCACCACAGGATATGCCGTCACCTCTGAAACAGAATTCGTGATGGCTGAAGCCCATCCTGCCCACTATGTCGGCCCAGAAAGCAGAGCTAATAGCCTTACAGATGCCTGTGACATGGCATCTGGACTAAGACCTAACATCAAAGACAGGAATCAAATAGTCCCTAGGCATATCCCATGACTTTGGGATCCTTTGGAAATAGAGGTTTCATCAATCTGCAGCAGGAACACCCATTGAAGCATGCGGAACAACATTCAGAGCCTCATGGAATCCAACCTGAAGCCTACAGAAGTTGCAATAATCAAGGATCCAAGGCAACATGGGAAAAGTAAACATCTAAGGAAGTACAGAGGAATCCAATTGGCAGATCAAGCACCAAACAGGCGCCTGGAATGTGTCAGTAGGTGGCAGGAACCCGAAGCAAAGCCAATCATGGATGACCACCCAGAAGCCCCAGAAAAGCAATTCAAAGAAGATAACGACTGCAGAGACCAGAAAACTCCAGAGACAACTTGGCCTGGTAGACCGCCTCACCTGACAAATTAAGGGCAGAAGCAAGTTCACACGACCAAGGAAGAAAGGAAAGAATGGAAGGATCAAGGAGCCAAATGGAGAATGGAATCTGGAAGAAGGATGGACAGCATTTGCCTCCCAAGAAACGAATGTACCCAGCCGGTGGAACAATGGGCACTGGCATCACTCAACAGAGGAAAAAACACAAGGCTATTAGCCTAAGTCAAGAAGTTCTACTATGCAACTGGGATATCAACACAATCACAGCCTACACACAGAGCTTGTCGAAAATTTGCCAAAACCCTGCACAATCACCGCCAAAACATAGAAGGGCCACCACAACACTTGGCCAAGCCTGATTACTCATTCCAAAGGATACAAGTGGACCAAAAACAGCTTCCCAAGTCATGCAAATATGAATATTGTCCTAGTGGTAGTAACATGTTTCAGGATGGCGCAAGGCAGACCCAGGACGCCACCATGACAGGCTAGAGTCACAGCAAGAAAATAGATCACAGAGTATGTCTGTAGATTTGGAATACCCCCAAGTCGTTGGAAAGTGATCAGGGACCACCATTTACAGCCACTATTACTCAGAATTAAGGTAGAATGTAAGGGAGCCATTGTAGACTACATACCCCATATCATCCCCCAGACTCCAGGAAGGTGAGAGGATGAATGGGACACTGAAGAACAAGTTGCTAAAAAATGATTCATGAAAGTCCATTAGAAAATTGCCAGAATTACTGCCCATTGCCTGTATTACGTCAGACATACCCCACAGACTAAAGCTTGGGTTAAACCCGCAAATGAAATCCATTTTGATCACCCCCCAAGAGAGGAGAGATCAAAAACAGGACCTATCCAGATATCACATGAAAAGTTGTAAAATTTGTTAGTAGAACTTGCTAAAGAAGTTGACTAACTACCCATTCTATAGTTTCTGCTTCCTTCCAGAATCCTCCAGATTGAAGTGTACACACTTTCATCGGAGATAAGGAGTATGTGAAGAAGCCTAAACCAGGAAAAACTGTCATGACCCCAGATTTGAAGGATCCTTATCAAGTCCTGCTGACTACCCCAACCGGCTGTCCAAATTGGAAGGAAAAACACCTGGATCCAACGCCCTCCCACTGCAGACGAGATCCTAGTGAATCATGAAGTTCTATATCCTTTCTATATTATTCACTCTGACGGTGTAAACAGGGGGCATCAGAACCTACAGATCTCTTGGTAACATCAGACAAACCTGTGAATACTTGGGTCAATATTGATTATGTACAGTGTGGCCCCATGTGTTGACAAGGACAGTGTACCCATAAAGATGCTGATGCCATATAAGAATACTCCCATGGGAACCCGGATGATTAGGGAAATGTCAGGACTTCTACACAGAAATAATAGAAGTAATCGACCCGCAGGAAGCTTTGCTTCAGCAATTTATTTAGGATGCCATAGGAGTCCCAAGTGTCCCAGAAGAATTTAAGGCCAGAGATCAAGTACATGCAGTTGGGAAATCACTATTTTCATATGGCCCACCATAAATAAAAAAGTAGACTGTATCAATTACCTGTACAAACAATCAACAAAGCTTTGGTAAAACTATATGTAAGAGCTTTCCATGGGATTGTTGAATAGTTAGTCCCAAACACCAGATGACACCTGCAGAAACCGATTGGCAGTTGGCATGATACTAGCAGAAAAGGGAGGTGTCTGTTGCCAAGATAAGGAGAAGAATGCTGTAACATATATAACTGATCACCACGGTGTCAATGAAAGCCACAGTAGCCCCTCTCCCAAATTTTATCGACATTCAGTAGAACTTAAGAAACACTATGGGATAACTAACACTTGGGGTGATTGGTTCAGCTCATGGACCCATGATGGAGAGAAATGTATGACCCAAATAGGGATTGCTAGTAGATTTTCTCCTGGTACTGATGAAACTCCTTTTCCATTTGCGTATCGCCCCTTGGTAACAGAAGAATGAAGACTAAAACGCATAGAGGCAGGAATAAAGGGAATATTTGTAAACCACACAGAAATGGATCCACTGTGGCCGGACCCATATCGTAATGAAAACAATGATGATGTAAGATGACCTACGATCCCCACCCCAGAATACAACAGGTTAAGCCGTTAGGGATATGCGGAACTGACTTCCTAGTGTGAAGAGCCTTTAAGTGGGAGGACTATCCGCAGATAGGTTGGTCACCCAAGTTGAAAGAACGAAGCACATTGGGGGGGGGAGGGGGGGGGGGGGAACAGATCATGAAGTTCACCAAGAATAGAAATTAGTATTTAGGGGGGATTGGTCAGGTCCTGATATACATATATGGAGTGTTGTATCTTTTTATATTTTATACGTTTTATACTTTTATATGCTTTCCAATCTTAATTTTTCCGTGCTAACTAAACTGCTACTTATAAGTAACTAAATGCAGATAAGATGGCGCCGTCAGCCTGTGCAGCGCACCCAAAGTTGACGTTCAAGACTGAAGAAATCAGATGACTTACTGGAAATCAGATAATTTACAGGAAATCAGATGACTTACTGGAAAACCAACCCCGAGATACGTTAAAAACTGCATTAATCTAACCAATAAGAAGTAGACAGCAAAGATGTCTGATTTGTTGCAATTAATAACCATGCCTTAAACCAGCCCTCTTCCTTTCCTGTTAAATACTTGTGCACTGAATTAAACCCCGGGAAAGTGCTGGTCGGAACCAGGGTGAGAGAAATGACTGGGTTTGAAACGGAACTTTTTATCTGTGTCATTCTTGGTGCTGTGCACACATGCTATCTGATTGGGATTGACTGACTGACCCGGGTATTGTCGCTTCACGACCCCGACAGTTTCAGAAAGTTATGTGCTATGTTACATAAGAATTCCTGATGTTAAGCACTTGTGCCAGATCCATTAACTTTACTGAAATGGAAAGAGTTTAAAGGGGTTTTACCACAAAGGGATTTCATTCCTGGTTTGTCCTGCTTCAGCTTTCAGTGTTTTCAAAAGGGGGTGTGTTTTGATTTGTTTGAACTACATATCATGTGACCATGCCTTTTCCAACAGTGTGCTCACCTTAATAAACAAAGGTTTATTTATTTAAAGAGCTGAGTGGTTAGGACTTCTGTCCTTCAGCATACAGGTTCAAGTTTCAAATCCCTGCAGGGACCAAACGTGGATTTTTTTTTCTCAATGCACATAACTGGTTGAGGTTTCTTTTTATTTATTTGCACTGTTTTACTAGTTAGGAGAACAGAGGACGAGAGTAGAATGACAGCACCTGAGGTTGAACACTCGCTCAGTAGTGAGTGTGTTTGATTAATAACCCGAGCATAGACTGATAGAAACTGCGTGTGAAGAGAGGTGATGTTTGAGCATTTGTGGCCAAGACTGAGGAGTTCTCATCACTGGTCGTATACCTTGGAGACGAGCTGTACGCTATGAATCTATAAGGTAGCAGCTAAAACATGGTACAGAATTTTTAATAATGATGAATGATGAAAATGTTTATTATTTAATTTAAGCTTCCAACAGTTATTTTACTTTGTGGTAATACTTTAATACTACAGAGAGGAACCTGCTATTCTCTTGAGGCGAATCAGGAGCCAGAGTCCTAAACTTCAAAAGTAGTATGGAACCAGGGTAGATTGAGCAGGAAGGAGGAAGCACAGCTGTGGATAGAGAAATGGGAAAGGATAAATGGTGCTGATGATTTCCATGGTATACCTGTTAGTGTTTCTGATCAATAATGCAAGCAGTGGCCCTGTGTAAGAGTGCCAGCAGAGTACCCCAGTAATTAAGAGATGCAGACTGCTAGTAACAGCAGAGTGCCACCTAGGGCCGTGTTCACACGGCTTATTCCCGACGGATTTGTGCGCCGTATTGAGCTCACAAATCCGCCGTGAATAAGGGCGGATGGGGGTGGGGCCGGAGCGCGGCGGGGGGCGCCGCTTCCCGGCCCCCATAGACAATGCATTGTTTACGGCACGTCGCGCCGTAAATAATGTGCATGTCACTTTCTCCCCCCGCGCCGGATTTGCCGAGCGGGGAGGAGCGACGGATTCCACTGTTCTCTATGAGAGCAGTGGATTACCGTAATGACAGGGACGGATTGGCGCCGTACTGAAGCGCATATCCGGCGCGGAGTACGCGCCAATCCGTGCCCAAATAAGCCGTGTGAACGAGGCCTATCAGTATAAAACGGTGTGCCTGAGGCCCACCAGGGAAGTTGATTCTTGAAGCCTATCAGTAAAGTTTACTGATTCAGAAAGCTCTCAGATGAAAATCAGCTTTTCATCTCGGTGGCTTCTGTATTATTGCTGGGCTGCATTAATGCTGCTGTAATCAAACTTTCAAATACCAACTACATTACAGCAAGTATGTGGCATGTATATATCTGCTTTTTCAGGGAGTTGTTTTGTTATGGGGCTCTGTGATTTCTATATTTGCCACAGTTACAAAATTATGTTTAGAATTGTCAAGAACAGCAATTGCATACTGTAAAAAGTGTCAAGACCTGGAACCTACAATCTGGCGTTATGGCTGCAATCAGTGCTGTAATTACAGACATCGTAGCAGTCAGAGATGCACCTGGACCTTATGGTTCAGGGGACCCAGTGTTGTGAACTGCCACCTTAGGCCCTTCACAGCCTTAATAACAAGGTCTTGATGCTGGCAAATGCTAGGACCTTCTGTGAAGGGCCCTAAAAATGAATTGGTCCTATCTGTTCTGAGATCTTACTTATGGGTCTTATTTTGGATTCGATAAATTAAGGGATCTGGTTGGGGTATGAATGTATTAATATAGGGGTCTGTTATGTGGGTCTGAATTGACTTAGACAGCTGGTCTGGGAAATTAATTAATTAAGTGCTCTGTAATCAAAATTAAATGCGGGTGTGGTTTTATTTTGCAGAGTGGTCTATGGTTGGATACATTTTAATGTACCCGCCCTTCATTTTTTTATTTATTTATATGGTTCAGAATATGGGTCAACAATGTTCCAGTACCCTCTTACCCTTTATCTGGTCATGCTGAAAATATTCACAGAAGTTATTGTTATGACTGTTCAGGTTTCAGCACAGTCCTCTGCCCCTAAAGATTGCAGAAACTGCACTTTTGGCCATGATTCTGTGCCTGAAGTATATGTTTTCTTAATGTCAGTCTGAACTCTGCCTGATCCGAGCACTTGTGGTGTGGTGATTGACAGGTTTCCACCCCACCTGCCGGGCTGCTTCTGCTACTCCTAAGTGCTGGGCTGCAGATGGTTTAGGCTGAGTGGTGATTGACAGTTGCCTTTGCCACTCATCTCCTTTCCCTGCCAGTCTGGGTTCTTTGTGGTCTGGATGTCCAAAGGTCAGGCCAATCATGCCCTGGACCGCGACATCCCAATTATAAAAACTTGTGCTCTAGGACTTAGCTTGTGATAATCTCTTGTGACCCCTGTCTTTTGCCTACTGTCTCTGTACCATTTTGCTATCTCAGGTTTGATGCATTTCTGCAGAACTATTCTCTATTGTGTTTGTCTGTCTTATTTTGATAAGTGTTTCACTTAACCAGTAAAGGGACCACCGTTCAGTTGTCTTTGACTGCTTAGGTTCATGCCGGCATGTAGGCAGGCCTAGTACTAGGGCTCACTGCCTGTCTTTTCCTGTCGCTCTATCTGGGTCCCAGGGCCCTTCACAGTTATGTTTGCTTTTACTGTAAACCAGTAAGAAAGAGTACTTTGAACCCAAATTTTACGTAGAACTGAGAAATGCTTGAGGTGGAAGGGGGATTCATAAGTTTGGTATGGGGCCCGTCACTTTATTTCAATGCACCAGCAGCTAAAATCTCAACATGTCCTATTCATTGTTCTACTGGGAAGTTTACTTTTTCTTTTATGCAGAACTACTTTTTTCATGCACATTGTTAGCATTAGTGTTGAGCGATTATTATCAACAAAGTTGAAATCGGCACAGTTTTATGTTGATCGAAATTTTTAGATCATGTGATAATTTAGGTTAAAATCTGGCATCATCTATTTAGATCGCGCCATTTTCCGGCGCTTCCTGTCATTTTGGCGGCCAGCAAATCAGCTTACAGAATAGAGCAGGATAGATGTGTGTGCGACGTCATGACTGGATGTGTATGGTTGCGATTGGCTGGAAAAATCACATGACCTCGTTTTTACATAGAACAGCCCTTCCTGTTCATGATCAGTGTCTCTCAGCGTCTCATAGCAGAGGACGTCGCTCTGCCTGTGTCCAAACAGCTCAGCGAAATTATTCTATTTCTCCACAAGAAAGCTCAAACTGTTACTGTGATCCTTACAACTTAGTTAGATTAAAAGAGTGGGGAAGATTTTATGTAGTTAGAAAGAGAATTTTAAAGGAGCATCTACCTCTGTAAAGTCACGGAGGAGATACGTGTTTTTTCACTTTTGCGTACTACAGCTTTGTTCATTGAGGCACCTTGCACTTAAATGTGAAAAACAGTAATTTTGTAGTCACCACAGGTGAATTAAATAGGTGCCAAAAAATACCTTTTATTATCTGAAATACATTACAGATACTTTGTTTTTTGCACTTTTGCCCAGTCCAGATTTGTTGAAAAGCCACCTTCCCAGTTAAATTGAATCCAGCAATTGGGGTAATTTAACCACAGGTGAATTGATAGTGCCAAAAAATCCCTTTTTATTATCCAATACATTACAGATACGTGTTTTTTTGACTTTGGCGCACTACAGCTTTGTTCATTGAGGCACCTTGCACTTAAATGTGAATACAGCAATTTTGTAGTCACCACAGGTGAATTGATAGGTGCCAAAAAAAAACTTTTATTATCCGAATACATTACAGATACGTGTTTTTTTCACTTTGGCGCACTACAGCTTTGTTCATTGAGGCACCTTGCACTTAAATGTGAATACAGCAATTTTGTAGTCACCACAGGAGAATTGATAGGTGCCAAAAAAAACCTTTTATTATACGAATACATTACAGATACGTGTTTTTTTCACTTGGCCCCACTACAGCTTTGTTCATTGAGGCACCTTGCACTTAAATGTGAATACAGCAATTTGTTAGTCACCACAGGTGAATTGAAAGGTGCCAAAAATACCTTTTAAATTATCCGAATACATTACAGATACGTGTTTTTTTCACTTTTGGCGCACTACCAGCTTTGTTCATTGAGGCACCTTGCACTTAAATGTGAATACAGTAATTTGTAGTCACCACGGGTTGAATTGAAAGGTGCCAAAAAATCCCTTTTTATTATCCGAATACATTACAGATACGTGTTTTTTATACTTTTCCCCAGCCCAGATTTGTTTGAAAGCCACCTTGCAGTTAAAATTTGAAATCCAGCAATTGTGTATTACCACAGGTAAAATTGATAGGTGCCAAAAAATACCTTTTATTATCCAAAATACATTACAGATACGTTTTTTTTTTTCACTTTGGCGCACTACACTTTGTTCATGAGGCACCTTGCACTTAAATGTGAATACAGCAATTTTGTATCACCACAGGTGAATTGATAGGTGCCAAAAAAAAACTTTTTTTAAATCCGAATACATTACAGATACGTGTTTTTTCACTTTGGCGCACTACAGCTTTGTTCATTGAGGCACCTTGCACTTAAATGTGAATACAGCAATTTTGTAGTCACCACAGGTGAATTGAAAGGTGGCAAAAAAATACCTTTTATTATCCGAATACATTAAAGATACGTTTTTTTTTATACTTTTGCCCAGTCCAATTTGTTGAAGAGCCACCTTGCATTTAAAAATTTGAATCCAGCAATTGTGGAGTTACCACAGGTGGATTGAGAGGTGCCAAAAAATAACTTGTATTATCCGAATTCATTAGAGTTACGTGTTTTTTTTCATTTTGGCGCACTACAGCTTTGTTCATTGAGGCACCTTGCACTTAAATGTGAATACAGTAATTTTGTAGTCACCACAGGTGAATTGAAAGGTGGCAAAAAATACCTTTTATTATCCGAATACATTACAGATACGTGTTTTTTATACTTTTGCCCAGTCCAGATTTGTTGATAGAGCCACCTTGCAGTTAAATTTGAATCCAGCAATTGTGTTAGTTACCACAGGTGAATTGATAGGTGCCAAAAAATACCTTTTTTTAAATCCGATACATTACAGATTCGTGTTTTTTTTCACTTTGGCGCACTACAGCTTTGTTCATTGAGGCACCTTGCACTTAAATGTGAATACAGCAATTTTGTAGTCCCCCACAGGTAAATTTGATAGGTGCCAAAAAAAAAACTTTTATTAACAGAATACATTACAGATACGTGTATTTTTCATTTTGGGCGCACTACAGCTTTGTTCATTGGGCACCTTGCACTTAAATGTGAATACAGCAATTTGTAGTCACCACAGGTGATTGAAAGGTGGCAAAAAATACCTTTTTTTTATCCGAATACATTACAGATACTGTTTTTTGCACTTTTGCCCAGTACAGATTTGTTGATAGAGCCACCAGCAGTTAAATTTGAATCCAGCAATTGTGTAGTACCACGGGGTCAATTGATAGTGCCAAAAAATACCTTTTATTACCGAAAAACATTACAGATACGTGTTTTTTGGCATTTTTTGCCCAGTCCAGATTTATTGATAGAAGCCACCTTGCAGTGAAATTTGAATCCAGCAATTGTGTATTTACCACAGGTCAATTGATAGGTGCCAAAAAATACCTTTTATTACCGAATACATTGCAGATACGTGTTTTTTACTTTGGCACACTAAAAGCTTTGTTCATTGAGGCACCTTGCACTTAAAGGGTGAATACAGCAATTTGTAGTCACAACAGGTAATTGATGGGTTTGCCAAAAAATACCTTTTATTATCCGAATACATTACAGATACGTGTTTTTTCACTTTTGCCACTACAGCTTTGTTCATTGAGGCACCTTGCACTTAAATGTGAATACAGGAATTTTGTAGTCACCACAGGTAAATTGATAGGTCCCAAAAAATACCTTGTATTATCCGAATACATTTCAATACGGTTTTTTTCACTTTGGCGCAGGCCAGCTTTGTTGATAGATCTACTTTGCAGTTAAATTTGAATCCACAATTTTGTTTTGATTTGAGGATTTGAGAATAGCTGTGATTTGCCGTCTTTTAATAAGAGATTTTTCCAAAACTCTTCCAAAACCTTCTCAAATTTTTATATTTTCTGAACATGGAGCGAAATTCATGTGGTAAGCTGAGCAAAGAGGGGGTAGACTGGAGGTAGAGTACGAGGAGGTGCTCCTTCCCAGGTCTGGCGACAACACGCATGCCAGCGGATCGTCGTTTTGCAGGACCGTCACTTGTCATCGCTGGGTCAGGGCCCTGTGAATCTCAGTAACGAACAGCGTCGCAATCTGTTCCCTATAGTGGTTAATTGCAACCTGCATCCAGCAGTCTTACCCCCTCGTGGCTCCTCCATTCACGCACAAATGTCGTCAACAGCATCACCAGCATCCGTCCAACATGAAGCAGCCCAAATGTCAACTCGTGTACCCACCACGTGAAAATCCCATTTCTGAAGACCTCTTTGATGACAAAAATGCGGTTGGGGTCAGAAGCATGTTAAAAGATCAAAAGCCAAAGAGGATGATTTCCTCTGCTCTGACGCCCATTACTGATGCCATCAGAGGATGGAAAGAGCCAGTCAATCGCAAAATCCCGGCGGGACAGCAACGCCTTGTAGTCCCTCTTGCTTGTAGCCCACAGCTCCTGCGGCAGAATGTTCAGGACGACGAAGTCACCTGGTTTGAATGATAGATGATGAGACATTGCAGATCCAGACTGGTCTTTCAGCAGAATATGGCTTGCGAGCGTTTCATCACTGGACGAGGAAAGGAATGAGATGGGTATGTCAGTACGGTTCCGCCTCAAAAAGGGAAGGCGGGTCGCTGAAGTCCCTGATATGATCTGCGCCAGCCCCGGTCAGACGCAAACCCCGCTCCTAGCTTAATGCCGTCAAAAAGGTCCAGGACCTCTCAATCCTGGGCCTCTTTGAGCCAGCCTCTGATTCACCCCGCGATGTCATATGCCGCCTTTGCCCGTAAACGCATAAGTAGAGACAAGAACCATAGTGGTTTAACCACCACCAAGAGGGGGGGGGGGGGGGGGGGGGGGGGGGGGGGGGCCGGGGGGTAATTTTTTTTTGTCTCGTCCACATGCAGCGAATGCATGAGTTTGAAATGGTGCAACACTTGTGCCAAAAAAGGCCAGACTGACCCGGGCCTCCCACCACTGTTCACACCCTCGGTCTCTGCCTCCTCCTCCGCCACACACCAAGCGTTTCCTCAGCTGCTCATGTCTCTCAGAGACATGATCATGGATCAGCCTCCGCTTCAGCCTCCTCCGTCGCCCGAGTACCACCACCAGCACCACCAGAGACCCCATCCTACCCCTTCTCCTCCGCAGTAATTGATGACTCTGCACGCCGAACAGCCGCCAGTCTAGCAGCCATGCCTTCTGTCTTCCAGTTTGGAAGCAAAGAAACACTTTAACCCAAACCATCCCAAAGCCAAAAGCCTAATGTCGGCATTGCCAGGCTTTTGCCTTGGAAATGTTGCCTTATCGTCTGCTGGACACAGATGGGTTCCGCCACTCATGGCCCTTGCCTGCCCCCCATACCAGATGCTGAGCAGGCATTCTTTTGCCGGAAAAGCCGTCCCTGCTCTGGCCACCTCGTGTCACTAAAATTTCAAGCGCGTTTGTCTGCATCTGTGGCCAGAAAAGTCCAACTGACCACCGACACATGGACTAGTAAGCACGGCCCAAGGGCCGCTATACTCTGTGACAGCTCACTGTGGTGAGCTTGGATGAATGTCTCGGGTACGTGGCTCTCAGCTGCGGCGCACGCTCATCAAACCGCAAGGAAGGTGCAGGGTTTTCTTTCCCCCAAGGTCTCTGGCGAAGGCATCACGTGCCAGAGAAACAGGCCGTGTTTGAAATTAATCTGTCCTTGGAGACCTTCCACACACAGTCAGGAGCTGTGGACGGCTCTCCGCAACAAGACTGGAGACGCTGGCTGGGTGCCAAGGTACCTTGTGACAGACAAGGTGGTGTGCGATATGGGCTGAAATCTGCTGGCCCCCATAAGATCGGTATGGCTGGAGCACATCCCTTGCCTGGCACATGTCATGAACCTGTCGTCCAATTTCTAAAGAAGCTACCCGGGTCTGGACTCCTGCAGAGGAAGACTCCAAGTCTAAGTTTGCACTTCCGCCGTTCACACCCCTGCTTCGTCCCGCCTGGCTGCCGTTGCAGCGTCAGCTCGGCCTCCCCGTCAACCGCTCATGTTTGAGTGGAAAAACACGCTGGAATTCCACCCTCCACATGCTCCTGCGATTTGGCAGCAGCGCAATGCCATTACGCCAGAATGAAGTGACACATGGCCTGTCAAGCAGCGGTGCGGACCTCCACGGGGTGTTGAGCCACCCGAGAGAGGAGGCAGTGAAAGAGGCTCTGCACCACCTTGCCAGTTTTTGAAGAAGCCCACCAAAATGGTCAGTGCGGAGCAATGCCCATTTCAGCATGGAGCATTGTGGTGATCTTATTTTCTGGAACAAACAATGGACACTCTGAAACAACAGGTCCCGCCAGCGACGGAGGAGGAGACGGACACAGATGCGGACACGGAGCTTTCTCTCCGACAAAACCACAAGGCTTCGACAGTTTCACAATTTCATCGGCTCTTCCAATAGCAGTGGATTCGGGGTCCAGGGCTATGGCAAGGTGGCACATCAGCTCTCATGGTGGCAATCACTCATGCAAGGACAGGGCTGTGTTGCAGCTGGCCTGGGGCAAGCCGGAGAGAGGAGGAGGTAGTTCCTAGACACCGAAGTTACCGACGACCCTGCCTTTGAATGAGGTTGCGCGAAATTGAGCGGAGGAGGAAGAGGAGAAGAACAGTTTGCTATGTGCCCCTCCGACACCAGAGGCATGGGAAATCAAGGGCTCCATCTCTCACATGAGTGCTGGATGCTCCATTCCTCAGACATGATCCTCGCATTAGGCCATCAAAATGAACAAGAGTTACAGGGTGTCACCCTCCTGGATCCCCGATACAAAACAAAACATAGCACTTTCCTTCCACCCACAAATAGAGAGTAAAATGCAGGAAAGTGGAGACCTTGCTGATTGATCAACTGGAGACATCTGTTGCGTCTGCTTCACCGTTCCCCAAATGTCACGGTGAACAACATCAGCGAAGTGACAGCAGAAGAGTGCCAAGTAGCCGAATCGTCAAGCCAGCAGCAAGTGGCAGAAGCCTAATGGGGTGACAATCGTATTACCACCTCACCAATGCATGCCAATGCAAGGGCACACATCACCAACACACAGAGACCAGCTTAAGATCATGGTGCACGACTATATGCGTCTCAACACCGATGTTTTTTGGATGTGTTCCGGACCAATAACTTCTGGTATCACAAAATGGACGAATGTCCCGAGCCTCGCTCGCCACGCCATAGAGGTGTTGTGCCTGCCCAGCATCCAGCGTCTTTTCTGAGCAGACCTTCAGCACGGCGGGGAGGAGTTTTTACGAAAAACCCGAACCCGGGCTTTCCACAGTTTAATGGGGATCTTTTTGATTTTCATCAAGTTTAAAATCAGGAAATGGATCTCTGATGATGTTTTTGGCCCCAAAAAATTGCCGAGGTCACCGATTAGGGGCCGATCTAATTCACTTTTCCTTTTAAAAAACAAAAATGGTCCTTTTTGAAAACTTTTTTTTAAATGATCATTTTTTACTGCAATTTTTATTCTTTTTTTCCCAAAACATTTTCATTTTTTTGGTTTTGCTGTGAGGGGGGCTTTTAAAAGGACAGAAAGGGTTTTCATGACAACACCTTTATTCCATTTACCACTTTAAATTTTAAAGAATTTTCGCATTGTCAATGGTTTTGAGGTCACTTTTGTTTGGTGAATAAAACCCTATATTTGGCCCTTTTGGAACAAAATGGGGCCCCTTTTTAAGGGGCATTTCCCCCTCAAAATTTTTTTGGCTGAAAAGTCTTTTTTATAATTTTTTGGGGGTCATGTTGCGTGAATACAGCAATAATATGGTCCGGAACAAAATGTGGCTTCTGTGGCTTTTTCTCCCCACAATTTTTACAGGGTGAGAATCATTTTTAATTTTTTTGGGTCATGCGCTTTAAAAGCAGCAATATTCGGGTCCTATTTTTTAAAAAAATGTGTTTCTAACAGACATTTGTTCTTCAAAATTTGTCCAAAGTGGCTAAAGGGGTCATGCTTGAATTTTTGGGGCATTTTGCTGCACATGCAGCTATACTACAGGTCCTATTTAAAAAAAAAAAAGTTGTTTCAACAGACATTTGTCTTCACAATTGCAAGAGGGCCAAGGGTGAGGGGCTGCAGAAACAGGAATGGGTAGGACACTGTTATGGACACATTTGCAAATACTTGTTTTGCAAGATCTTTAACATAGCTATCAATCCCGTTTTGAAAACCCATTTAATACAATTAAAAAAGGAAACAAAGACATGGGGGTTTTCCACCTATTTTAAAAATGTTTTTTCTAGAATTAAACAACTAAAAAACTTGCTTTAAAAAAAGCTGGTAAAAAAATTGTTCTGAATGTACAGGGGGTACGGAAAAAACTTGACCAATGTAGGTTATTCAAGGACATGGAGTATGGAGCAGGGCAAGAACAAATACGAGAAATTTCCTCCAGCACGTTGAGTAAAATGAAAAAAAGAATGCCAAAAAAAAGGGCCCTGGGGGAAACAGGAGCGTTAAACCACCAGTATCTCATGAACCGGGGGCCCGCACTCATACGGGGGGGCAGCGCTCCCCGGGACAGGGCAGTTATGCCAGTGAAAAAAAAAAATTTGGTGTTGAAAGTCCTTTTTCCAGCACTTTTTAACGGGGGGCATTCGGGTTTGGGGCCATGCTGGGGCCCCAACAGGGATAGTCAATTCCCATGAAACTAAAAGGGGGTTGGGACTCCTTTTTCCGGCACTTTTAATCGGGGGGTCATTAGGTTTGGGTCATGCTGTGGCCCGGGGACAGGGAAAGTCAATGTCCAATAAAAACAAAAAGGGGGTTGAAAGACCCCTTTTTTCCAGCATTTTTTTAATCTGGGGTCAGCAGGTTTGGGGCTCATGCGTGGCCCGGGCGGGGTATCTATTCATGATACTAAAATGGGGGTTGAAAGACTTTTTTTTCCGGCACTTTTTAATCGGGGGGGTCATGCGGGTTTTGGGGCCATGCTGTGGCCCAGGAAGGGATATAATGTCCAGTGAAAACAAAAATGGTGGTTGAAAGACCCCTTTTTCCGGCACTTTTTAATTTGGGGGTCAGCAGGTCGGGGGCTCATGCGTGGCCCGGGAAAGGGGAATTTTAAATGCCAGTGAAACTAAAAGGGGTGGTTGGAAGACTCCTTTTTTTGGGCCTTTTTAAAATTTGGGGCCCCATGCAGGTTTGGGGCTTGCGTGGCCCGGGAAAGGGATATCTATTCCATGAAACAAAAAGGGTGGTTCAAAGACCCCTTTTTTTGCACTTTTTTAATCTGGGGTCATTCGGGTTTTGGGGGCTAGCTGTGGCCCGGGAAGGGATACAATGTCCAGTGAAAAAAAATGGGGTTGAAAGATCCTTTTTCCGGGACTTTTTAATCGGGTCAGCAATTTGGGGCTCATTTGTGGCCCAGGACGGGGATGTCAATGTCCAGTGAAAACTAAAAGGGGTGTTTGAAAATTTTTTCCGGCACTTTTTAATCTGGGGTCATGCAGATTTGGGGCTCAGGGGCCCAGACAGGGATAGTCAAGGGTCCAGTGAAACTAAAATGTGGTTGAAAACCCCTTTTTCCCGGGGCACTTTTTAATCTGGGCCCATCGGGTTTGGGGCTCTCTGGGGCCCCGGGGACAGGTATAGTCAATGTCCAGTGAAACTAAAATGGGGGAAAAAAAGACCCCTTTTTTCCGACATTTTTTAATCGGGGGTCATGCGTTTTGGGGGCTCATGCGGGCCCCCGGACAGGGTAGTCAATGTCCATAAAACAAAATGGGGGTTGAAAGCCCCTTTTTTTTTCCCGGGCATTTTTTTAATTCTGGGGTCTGCAGGTTTGGGGCCATGCTGCTTTCCCCAGGACGGGGATTTCAATTCCGTTCAAGTAAAATGATGTTTCAAATCATACTGCCTTCGGGCACTTTTAAATTTGTGGGTGATGCGGTTTTTAAGGGGTCAGGCTGTGGTGAAAGACGGGGGAAGTGAAGGGTCTGTGTTTTTTTTTCTGTGTGTTTTATAACCAATGTGGCCTAAATTACACGTATCCTTTTGACGTTGTGGATTTTTAATTCCAGTTCTCCCCCCCTGTTTGGTGAAAAAGGAATGAAGGTTTGTTGCCTCCCATAATTTAAAATGGTCATCGATCATAATTACCATCGACCATCGAATATCTTTTCAATGTGGTCGGGTATCGACCACGACCATTCGTGGCCAACGTAAAACGCTCAAACTATTTCATAACACACTTCTCAATTAGGAGTTCAAATATTTCTTACATTTTTACTTGTTCTTCATAAAATTTTTTTACTTTACTATACTGTATTTTTTCATTATGGGTATAATTTTTGTCTTTTGTACACAAATTTCTCATAAGGATTGTTTAATTTTTCTTACAAGTATTAGATCATTTCTTGCTAAAATAAATGTAATTTGTGCGCTGCAAACTGCCCAGGGACAAAGAAAAATAAAAGGATACGCATAATAGAATCACATTTGAATAAATTAAAGAAAAAATAAAATCCAATTTGCATTATGATTTGATGTAGACACACATGCCTTCCAGTCAAACACATGTCTCTAAGCATGTAGGGCAGTAACATTATTATGACTCCATACAAAATCAAATAGGCCCAATATGATTAGAAAGGAAAATAACATTTCCTATATATTTGGCCAAAATGGGGAAAAATTTTTTATAAAAGCAAAAAAAGAGAGCAACTTGTGGATGGTACCAGTGAAAAAAATGGGGGGCAAAAACCAAGATTACTTCTACATAATAATCATTTAATTATGTGTAAAGACCTTTTAAAAAATTTTGCATTTTGGTAGATAAAATGCATTAATGGATGCATGATTTACTTATGAGTTGCAAATCAAATCAATTGAACAGAATTTTCTGTACAATTTTATAACATGTCAATGAAATATACAGTGGGTACAGAAAGTATTTACAATTTCCCATCCTGCAGCCCCCCCATCAGTCTTGGGGTTTATGGGAGAGTGTGCCAAAGAAAGCCTCTCCCCCAGTGCAAGACATATGAAACCCCATACAGTTTGCATAAAAACACTTTTAAGGACTCCCCAAAATAGAATTAAAATCGCTAGTCTATGAATAAATTGAACTTTTTGGGGTTTTAAATTTTAAGCGTATTGGTGAGGAAAACCCGGGACTGTCATCACTTGCCCCAATACAATCCCCAAAGTGAAACCGGGTGGGGCAGCCTCATGCATGGGGGGTTTTTTTAGCTGCGCAACAGGGGGACTGGGGCAATTGAAGGAAAGATTTGCGGCCAAGTCAGAGATATGTATGAAAAACCCCCTTCCAGCGCTCCCGGACTTCAGACGGGGGCCAAAAGGTTTTCTCTTCCAACAAACAATGCTCTAGCACCAGCTAAAAATAGCCCAAAGCAGGGGTTAGAACAACCTCTGCCCATTCTTGATGGCCCACCAGAGCCCTGCCTCAAACCAATTGACATCTCGGGGAGACTTGAAAAGGTTGTCCACCCAAAGTTCACCACCAACCGGGGGGAACGGGAGGTCGCAAGGAAAATGGGAGAGGATCCCCAATCCAGGTTGAAAAAATTGTAGCATCATTCCCCAAAAAATTATGGCTGTACTTTTTCAAAGGGTACTTCACTCAAAAATGAGCAAAAGGTCTGAAATTTTTAAGACCATGTTAATTTTCAGTTTTTCTTGTTTTAAAAAATCTGCAAAAATATCTACATTTCTGGGTTTTTTTCTTTCAAGGGGAGGATCAGAGTGTAATTAATGAGCAAAAAATTTTTTTTGTTTTCTTTTACCCCAAAAGACGCAATGAAAGAAAGAGTGAAAAATTTAAAGGGGTCTGAATACTTTCCATACTCACTGTACCATTGTAAACATTTCTGTAAAAGCTCGGCACCTGGTACCCCAATCAATGCAAAAATGTTTTAGCACTTGATGTCATGAAAGCTAAAGGCTCATAAGTGGCTACTTCTCCCTTGAAATTAAAAACCATTAAAGAAGTGTATGAGCACTCTCGCACATTCATTAAGTCAACTCATTTAACGGACTGGGTGGCTGTTTATATACACACATTTTGGAAAAAAACAATAGCAGGACATTTGTTTTAAGTTTCAAGAGAGGTCCAGTCATCACCCTCAACAGAGGAATGATTGTGAGTCCCAATCCATGGCTCCCTACCTACCATATGGCCATTTTTGTGAACTTTAAAAAGTGGGCATCAGTGGGAAAATCCCAAATTTTGCATTACCACGCTCTCTTGGTCTCGAGCCACACCCCCTTCACAAAATGTCACGCTCACTCCTCTTAACTATGTAATGGCTCTAGAAGAAAGCTAAATTAGGGTTTTTAGAGTTCTATTTTTCAGCACTTTCCTACCTGTGGCCACCTCTGTACAAACTCCACATGAGGTGAGAGGTGCAGGTGCAAAGGTTCGGGTGATAGCTGGATTGAAATGATAAGGGGAGTTGAGAGGACTATGGAGTGGAGAGGTTATGGGGTAATGGGGTTGTATTTTGTATTGGCACTAGGATGCATAACAAAATGGTGGGGAGTGGTGAGAGATAGAAGCACAGAGCACTGCTTACGATATCTTTGGGGGGGTCAGAGGACCCTCCCCCTGGAGATTATGCTGTGGCTGTGGTCTGTACCCAATAGAATCATATTGTGCAGATTGAACCCCATACCTTGTACCACCAGAAGATCATGTCTGCAGGAGATGGAGTTTGGTACTGTCATGTTTTTTTATGTTCTTATATTCATACAGGTTTCCCCTTTGGATTATGTTAGACTCATTGGATTATGCCAGCCCAGCATTAGATTGATTTCTTTAATAAAATGGTGAAAGAGGACTGATGTTGGGGAGTGTTTAAATAAAAGGTTTTTCGTGCAATTTGTGTCTGTTTTTTTTTTATCCATTTAATTTCAGTTTTAGTAACGGAGGTATTTTACAGACGCCTCTCCATTACTATTGCTCGGGCTTGGTGTCAGTCTGCAGTAGTTTTTGTCATCCCAAGGCTGACACTAGCCCCTGTGTCACTATTACTTGAGTACCTAATGCACCAGCGGTACTGGGAAGAGCTAGGTTACCTTTAGAAGAAGACCCTCTAATGTGATGATCTGCATCTGGGTCAGCTGTTGGTTGGTATTCTTAGAGCGGGAAGAGAGTGGGAAAGTATGAGGCTGCAGCTGTCATTTTCACCCTGGCTGGTTATGGAAAATGGGGGGATCCTACTTCGCTTATTTATTCAAAAATCATTTATTTATTGAGAATTCTTAAGTGGGCAACTCCTGTAATCTTTACAGTGGATGCACATGTTTTTATTCTCATTAAATAAATACATTTTCAGAAAAAACTATGTGGGTTCCCCCCCATTTTCCGTAACCAGCCAAGGTAAAACCAACAGCTGAGGGGAGACAGGGAGCAGAGGGCAATTTCTACTCCCTGTGGCCTGTCTACTGACCCCTGAGACTGCAAGAGAAAGAGGAACCAGGAACAAGGGTCAGAAGACAAGTGGGCAACTCCTAACCTCTTGAACACTCAAACACACATACCTCTCCCCCACACTCTCACACACACTCCTCCCCTGCACAAACACACACACCTCTCCCACACTCTCAAAAACACATACCCCTCCCTACACTCAAACAAACATGCACACACCCTTCCCTGCACATTCAAAAACACACATACACCTCACACACTTAGCCATCCTCTCACACAGACTCAACCCCTGATAATGCACTCACCTGTCCTGCTGCCAGCATCCTGGAGTCTTCACGTTGCACTGCTAGGAGGAGGGGGCGGATCTTTGCAGTTCCTGTTAATCTCCGCCCCCTCCTCCTAGCAGTGCACTGGGGTCTGAAACTAGATAGCTTCCTATGCAGAGAATTAGAGCATCGAGCCGGCCTCAGTTAGTGGCATCAGGGCAGCATCTCTTGACACTGCCCTGATGCCACCTGTAATACAAAGAAATTTTCTCTCCCAAATGTAGCATGCTTTCTGAATGGTGCTTTTCATGCCATCTTATTTCATATACTGTAATAGGGTTTTATTTAATATGCCTTAAATACAGTATTTCATTAATTAAAATACAATACATGAAAATATCATACAGGTAAAATGCTAGGAAAAACCCAGTCTAAGTATGGTTGCAGCAGTTGTTTAGTGAAATAAAAGGAACACTTTGAATGCAGTAACATGAAACTGAGAAATATGATAACAACTATTGTAAAGTTGTACAAATTTGGTATTATGAAAGGCTAGAAAAGAAAGGGATTTCTGTGCAGCGCTGTGGAATAGAACAGTGCTATAAACAGTGCTATAAAAATAGTAAAATAAAATAAATAAATATAAAATACATTTTTAAATTCACACAGTGCTTAGGTGAATTTTTGAAGTTATTTTAACTGAATTTTTCTATTTTTTTTTTTTTTATGTAACCAAATATTTTAGCCAGAAAACTTTTCTTGTTACTTTATGGTGTTTTTTTCCCCACTATTGATGCAGACATATGAAATTCAGAAATGTGGTGACATTTTCTCCATAGCCACACATTTACTGTGCATGTGTTTACAAGGGCAGAGATACACATAAAATCTCCTACAACCTGCACACATGCTGTACGGAAAATGCAGTTAAACTGATTTTGTTTGACGTTTGAGTGTTTGTCGTTTGTTTTAATTATTCAATAACCATTTCATAAAAGATAAATTTTGCAGTAAAAATGAAATGGCTACGACAACATTCTGTTCATAAGGGCTCTGTAAATTTGTATTTATTATATTCTTGTGATATATAGGTTATGAGACTATAGAATATAGTAAATTACAAATATGTCAGTCAGAGTAACACATTCAAAAATGGTGGGAAAATTATTTATTAAAGATAATGTGTAACATTTTTTAAGAATTAAAAAAATATATAACATATTTATACAACTATAAATTTCCAGCTTCAGGTGTTCAACATTTTAGGGTATTTTAAAAAACATAATCCAACCATTCTGCAAAAGGGGCATTGATAAAATGAAAAAAAAATTCTTAGAGTTGTATTGTTTTACAAATGTTGAAATAGAAGTCGTAAAAACAAATAAATTGCAAATTTTGAAGAAACACAATTGAAACACCACACCCCTTTCTCTTGCCTCCTGCTTGAAATAGTTAAAGAGGTTGTTTTACCATGCTGTTTCACAGAACCACAGGCCACTTCAGATTCACACTTCCACACTCTTCTTGGTTAGACTGTGGGTGGCTTTATACCAGTTCTTTTAATTGCATTGTCATGAGTGCAGGAGATGTAATCTATGGTACAGAGGGCTACAGAGCTCAAAGTAAACAATTAAAAGTAATTAGTCTCTTTTGTTTGTTAGAGATAACACACTCTGTTCTCATACTGCCAAACTCCCTGCCATATATATAATCAGGAAGGGAGAGCACTTAGAGCAAATAAAATCTCTCTCTTATCTCCTGATCCAGGTAATATTAAAATAATAATGTATTTAGAAAAAGGTTTGATTTAACATTTAAAAATCCCAATTAATCTCAAACTTAAAATATAACTTTTATTACCTCTATTAATCATAAAAAGCCTCAAGTCCACCAACCCAGCTTAAAACATACAACACAGACAATGCGTCCTATATGCAGGGAGAGTAAAGAATGGGTTACAGTTAGAGATGGGCGAATTGATTCTAACGAAGTGGAATTCGTTTAGAATTTCAGGAAAACTTCGGTCTGAACGAAGTCGAAGTTTGGGGTACTTCGGGTGAACGAAGTGTGGCTTTTGATTGATAAAAAGGGGTGCGAGCACATGGCGCAACTTGGGGCAAAGCACTTTGGGAGGAAGAAGGGCATAGCCTGCATGACATGTGCAGAGATGAAGCCAATTTAGAAGACCGGCGGGATTCTGTGATGTCACCGCACTATATAAGTCCGGGCGCGACGCTGGGAGCTCATACCGCTCTCACTTACTGATCGGGAAGGTGCGCGCGGATTGTTACTGAAGAATGGATTTTTATACAGCAATTTTTGTGGGGTGTCTCAGCTTGTCTCAGAGACTGCTTCTCTTAACGTTCTATTTCTGATTTTTTTTGGGTATTGGATCTGAAATCCAAAGTGCGTCCACTGCAGCTGCATATAATTTTAAAACCTATTGGGTCACAGCACATTAAATATCCAAGGGGGATCTAAGCCAATTCCTGTTGTATTCATTTAAAGAAAGGTTTTACAATACAAATACCCCCATTTATTTTTGGCTGCTCAATTCTTTGCCGCAATTTACATCCAGGGGGTTAATTAAGCGTTGTATTCAGCCGTGGTGATCCCAAGAAACCCTCATTTCAACGCCCAAAAAATTTTACATTTTTCCCGTACAAAATTCACAAGGAAAGGTTTAAATTTCAAATTTTTTTCCCTTGTTGTGTTTGCGAAAAACCACCCATTGTAAAAC
>JAODAL010028058.1:0-53949 GCA_025379985.1 Phyllomedusa bahiana | reverse complement strand
CCCCTTCCCTGGCCATGTCATGCCTTTGTCGTCCGAAATTTTAAAGAGTACCCGGGGTTGGACTCCTCTGAAGAAGGTCAGGTCTGAGTTCGCCTTCCCCGTTCGCCCCCTGCTTCGCCCGCCTGGGGTTTGCAGGTCGTCGGCCCCCCCGTAAACCCTTTCTCTTTGTTGAGGGCAACACGCGGAAATTCCACCCCCCACATGCTCCAGCGATTTGGCAGCAGCGCAATGCCTTTCGCATACGAGTGAACAGGGCCCTGACAGCGCGGTAGGGACCTGGGGGGTTTGAACCACCGAGGGGGTGGAGGAGGGGGGAAAAGAGCTCTGCACCCCTTGCCATTTTAAAAGAAGCCCCAAAATGGTAGTGGGGGAACAACCTTGTCAGCATGAGCATTTGGTGTCTTGTTCTGGACGATCGTTGGACACTCTGAAAAAAAGGTCCCCAGGAGGGGGGAAGGAGGGGCGGACCAGAGCGGACACGGGCCTTTCTTTTCCGTAAAAATCCAAAAGGGCCCACAGTTTCCAAATTCATCGGTCTTTTTAGGCAGGGTTTGGGGGCCCAAGGGCTATGGAAGGGGGGCTTCAGCTCCAGGGTGCATATCTCAGGCAAGTCAGGGCTGTGTTGAACTGTCCCGGGAGGCAGGGAGGAGGGGGAAAAGGAGGAGGATTTTAGAACCGATTTTACCGACGCCCCTGCCTTGAAAGGGTTGGCGGCGAATTTGGGCGGAGGAGGGGAAGATGGGAAAGATCATTTTTGCTAGTGCCCCTCGACCCAGGGTTTTGGGAAATAAAGGCTCATCTTCACTGAGGGCTTGGATGCTCCATTTCCTCCAACTGATCCTCCTTAAGGTTTGAAAAAATTACTGGGGGGCCACCCTCTGGATCCCCCTACAAAACAAAAATCCCTTTTTTTTCCCCCACCCAAATAAAAAAGTAAAAATGAGGAAAAGGGGGCCTTTTTGATTTTATCACTGGGGACATTGTTGCGTCTGTTCCGTTCCCCAAATGTCACGGGGGTTTGGAAAAACCAGGGCGTGACCCGAGTAGATGCCAAGTAGGGGTGCGGGAGCAGCAGGCAAGGTGGCAGAAGCTAATGGGTGACCTCTGGCAATCGTTGTTTAACCACCTCACCAACGCATGCAATGCAGGAGCACACATCCAAACACACAGAGATCAGCTTCAGTATGGTGCCCGACTATCGGACGTTGTCTCAACACCGTTGTTTTGCATGTGTTCCGGACCATTAGATTCTGGGTATCACAAAATGGACGAATGGCCGAGCTGGCTCGTCACGCATAGAGGTGTTGTCCTGCCCAGAGCCAGGTCATATCGGAGCGGACCTTCAGCACAGCTGGGGAGTCATTACAGACAAACGCATCCCGGCTTTCCACAGGATAATGTGGATCGTGACTTATCATCAAGATGAATAGGGCAATGGATCTATGATGTTGTTGTGGCCCCATTGCCGAGTCACCGATTAGTTGCCAGTCTACTTCACATTCCTTTTCAACAGAAATGGTCCTCTTTGAAAATTTTTTTTTAAAATGACATGTCTTAATGCAATTTTTATTCTCTTTTCCCTACAGTTGCAATCTTTGTTGGTTTTGCTGTGAGGAGACTGTAATAGACCGCAAAGGTTTCATGACAAAACTCCGTATTCCATTTACTCACTTTATCTTAAGTAGTTTTTCGCTTTGTCAATGGTTTTGAGGTCATGTTGCTGTGAGAATTACAGCAATAATCATGGTCGCTTTGGAACAAAAATGTGACTTCTAAGTGGCATTTCTCCCTCACAATTTTTAATAGTGGCTGAGAAGTCATATTTATTAATTTTTTGGGTTCATGTTTCTGTGAGATTACAGCTATAATTATGGGTCCTTTGGAACTGAACTGTGGCTTCTATGTGGCATTTCTCCCTCTCACAATTTTTATTAGTGCTGAGAAAGAAGTCATATTTATAATTTTTTTGGGCGTCCATGTAGCTGTTGAGATACAGCAATAATGCATGGTCCTTTGTACACAGAAATGTGGCTTCTAAGTGGATTCTCCCCTCACAATTTTTAAACGTGGTGAGAAGTCATTTTTATAATTTTTTGGGGTTCATGCTGCTTGAAATGAAAATACTACAGGTACCTATATAAAAAATGTTAGTTTCTACAGACATTTGTTTCGTCACAATTGACACCAAGTGGCTCAAGGGTCAGCTTGAATTTTTGGGGGCATTTTGCTGTGACTTTGCAGTATACTACAGGTCCTATTCTAAAAAATGTTGTTTCTAACGACATTTGTTCTTCACAATTGACCCCCAAAGTGGCTCAAGGGTCAGGCTTTGAATTTTTGGGGGAAGTTTTTGCTGTCACATGCAGCTATACTACAGGTACTATACTAAAAAAATGTTTGTTTCTAACAGACATTTGTTCTTCACAAATGTCAAGAGTGGCTCAAGGGTGATTGGTGCTGTCAGAACAGGAATAGGTAGGACACTGGTAATTGGACAATATTGCAAAATGACTGTTTTTGCAAGATCTTTAACTAGCTATCATCCCTGTATTGAGACAACCCATTTAATACAATGAAATAAAAGAGAAAACAAAGACCATGGTGGGGTATTCCATTCTATTTTAATAATGTGTTTTCTCGAATTAAAGTACTAAAAAACTTGCATGTAAAAAATAGCTGTTAAAAAAATTCCTCTGAATTGTCAAAGGGAGTACAGGAAAACTTGACAGATTGTAGGTTATTCAGAGGACAATGGAGTATGGTGGCAGGGAAGAGAACAAAGTTACAGAGAACCATTTCCTCCAGCGCGTTGAGTAAAATGAGGAAAAGAATGCCAAGATAAAGGGACCTGGGTGTAACAGGAGCGTTAACCACCAGTATTTCCAAGTGAATGATTTTTTCCAATTGGTCCGCACTCCATACGGAGGGAAGCGCTACCCAGGTATTGACTGTTGTTACATGGAAGGCTGAGTTCTCACACTCGCTTCGCACTCTGCTTCAGCATCGACAAGTTTTCGATGTGCGTCATCAGGATTTTTATCCTGCGTGTGTTATGATGACGGACGCCACAGCCTGGGCTTTCACCGCACCCACTGTAACTTCGGCCCTGGGTCATGCTGTGGCACCAAGGACAGGTATAGTCAATGTCCTGTTCAACTAAAATGGTGGTTGAATAGATCCTTTTTCCGGCACTTTTAAATGTGGGGGGTCAGTGCAGGTTTGGGGTCATGCGGTTGGCCCACAGGACGGTATAGTCAATGTCCATGTTCAGCTAAAAATGGTGGTTGAAAGACTCCTTTTTCCGGCCACCTTTTTAAATGTGGGGGTCATGCAGGTTTGGGGCTCATGCTGTGGCCCAGGACAGGTATAGTCAAATACCAGTTCAACACAAATGGTGGTTGAAAGACTCCTTTTTTCCGGCACTTTTAAATGTGTGGGGTCATGGCAGGTTGGGGCTCATGATATTGGCCCTGGACAGGTATAGTCATTGTCCAGTGAAACTTAAAATGGTGGTTTTGAAAGACTCCTTTTTCCGGCTGCTCTTTTTTATTGTGGGGGTCATGCAGGTTTGGGGCTCATGCTGTGGCCCAGGACAGGTATAGTCAATGTTCCAGTTCAACCTAAAATGGTGGTTGAAAGACCCTTTTTCGGACTTTTTAAATGTGGGGGTCATGCAGGTTTGGGGCTCATTGCTGTGGCCCAGGACAGGTATAGTCAATGTCCAGTGAAACTAAAATGGTGGTTGAAGTCTCCTTTTTCCGGCACTTTTTAATAGTGGGGGTTCATGAAGGTTTGGGGCTCATGCTGTTGCCCAGGACAAGTATAGTCAATGTCCAGTTCTACTAAAATGGTGGTGATTAAAGACTCCTTTTTCCGGCACTTTTTAAAAATGTGGGGGGTTTCTTTTGCAGTTTGTGGGATCATGTTGTGGCCCGGACAGGTATAGTCAATATCCAGTTCAACTAAAATGGTGGTTGAAAAAGACTCATTTTTCCGGGCACTTTTAATGTGGTGAGTCATGCAGGTTTCGGGGCTCATGCTGTGGCCTGGGACAGGTATTTGTCAATGTCCAGTTCAACTAAAATGGTGGTTGAATAGACTCCTTTTTCCGGACACTTTTTTTTTATGGGGGGTCATTGCAGGTTTGGGGCTCATGCTGTGGCCAGGATGGTATAGTCTATGGTCCAGTGAAACTAAAATGGTGGTTATAAGACTCCTTGTTCCGGCACTTTTTAAATGGTGGGGGGTCATGCATGTTTGGGGCTCATGCTGTGGCCCCTGGTCAGGTATAGTCATGTCCAGTTAAAATAAAAGGGTTTGGTTGAAAGACTCCTTTTATCTGGCCCTTTTTAAATGTGGGGGTCATGAGCAGGTTTGGGGCTCATGCTGTGGCCCAGGACAGGTATAGTAAATGTCCAGTGGAAACTAAATATGGTGGTTTGAAAGATCTTTTTTCCGGACACTTTTTAAATGTGGGGGGGTCTTGCTGGTTTGGGGTATGCGGTGTGGCCAGGACAGGTATAATCTAATGTCCAGTGAAACTAAAATGGTGGTTGAAAGGACTCCTTTTTCCGGCACTTCTTAAATGTGGGGTTCTTGCAGGGTCTTGGGGCTCCATGCTGTGGCCCTGGGACAGGTATAGTCAATGTCCATTTTAAACTTAAAATGGTGGTTGATAGATCCTTTTTCCGGCATTTTTAAATGTGGGGGTCATGCAGGTTTGGGGCTATTTGCTGTGGCCCAGGACAGGTATAGTCAATGTCCAGTTCACTAAAATGTGGTTGAAAGACTCTTTTTCCGGCTCTTTTTTAAATGTGGGGGGTCAATGCAGGTTTGGGGCTCAGCTTGTGGCCCAAGACAGGTTATAGTTCAAATGTCCTGTTCAAACCTAAAATTGGTGGTTGTGAAAGGACTCCTTTTTTCGGCACTTTTTAAAAATTGTTTGGGGGGGGTCATGCAGGTTTGGGGGCTCATGGCTGCGTTTCAGGACTGGGATTTTCATGTCAGTTCAAAGTAACAGGGATGGTTCAAATCTTACGCCTTCTGGCACTTTTTAATTTGTGGGTGATGCAGGTTTAAGGGTCAGGCTGTGGTACTAAGACAGGGATAGGAAATGGTGTTGTGACTTTTTTTCTGTGACTTATATAACCTAAGGTGCGTTTGCCTAAGATGTAGCACGTATCCATTTGACTGTTGATGATGTTATGTCAGCTTCTCCAGCCTTGTTTGGGTGTAATATGATGGTGTTGATGCTCTCCCATAGACTTGAATGGTCATCTGCGGCATAATCTGATGCTCACTATCGAAAAACCTTATCGATAGCGGCCCCGCACCCCCGCCGTGGACTATTCGATCGATCTCGAATAGGCCATCGCAATCGCTTTCAACACTTACACTCTAGTTTATGATTATCTATGCTTTGCTCTGTAATCATAAGAGATTTGAGGCATATACCCATAGTGTCCAGAATAATAGATCTGCATCTAGTGAAATATACATCTACCTAGAGGTATGGTTTTAAAAGGTCTATGAATGTTCCTATGTGCGATGCCCACTCTGTGAAGGACTATCTGCGCACATTTAATAACAGCCGGGACCGTTCTGCGAACCTGCGCGTGCGCGGGTTTTCATGCGAGGTTCCCGTTCTGTAGTTCGGGGACTCGCGGGCGGTGCGGCGTATGTGCGGGATACCGGAGATATGGTTCGGGACGACCAGGAGTATAAGTACTGGAGATATCTTTTCTCTTATTTGTGGTGTGCTATGGGATATGTATGAACATGATGTCCAGGTAGTAATTATATTGTTGAATATTGTTTTATGTTTTCGAGTCTTGGTTTAGACATGTGAATGTAAAAAGGGGGAGGAGCCAAATGAGCTCATATCGGGCTAAACGTTGACACTTATAGAGCGGGATATTAGATAATCTGTAGCCATCAACCATCGGGGCTATACTACCTTTATCACGTGTCGTGTTGAATGCCGAGGGCCTTGTACCGTGTGAGTGTAGTTCCTTTATGACCCTGATGATCGAATCAAGGGGGAGATAGAATCGCATAGGGCGTGGGTCGATGCTGGAATGCTTCCGATGTGGGCAGTTTGCCTAACACGTGTGAAGGGTTTAGGGTTAGTTGATGACACGTCGAATTAATTGCTGTTTGGGGGGATTTTGCTGCCTTGGTTATTTGGGATAAATATTTAAGATAGAGGTGGATACGAATTTTTGATGGTTAAGTGGTTTTAAGCCTTTTTTCTGGCACCTATGTAATATGTATTAGATATCTAGGGTACAATAGGGTAAGTCGTCGAGAGGTGGGGCCGCCCTTGTCGGGGAGACATCCCTATCTGGCACCAGGGTGTAGCATGGATTGTACTGCATTTAATCCTGGTGGTGTTCTGATCATTTGATCTGGACTCAATCATCTACTCAGTTTACATAGGTGTCTAGGTGATTATTCTTGAATTTGTGAGGTGTTCAATTTGGCTATTTTTGTTTTAATGTATATCAAGAAAAAGTTATATTTTAGATTGAGGGTTTTTTCTTTCTGTATTGTTAATCGTTACTAAAAAACAATTTCATGTAAAACACAAAATGATACCTATACAAAGATCAACCTATTCTGTAAAATGCAGCAACATATACAGAAAAACAAAATAGTTACGGCTATTTGACTCTGACAACATAAAAATGCAATTTTTTTACAAACACCTATCTATTATGTAAAAGTAAAAAACATAAAAATCTATATAAAATTGATATTGCTGTAATCATACTAACTGCATAGCAAAGTCATCACGGCACGGCATGGCAAACGCTATGAAAACTAAACCTAAAAAACAATGGTGTAATTGCATTTTTTTGTCCCATTTGATAAAATCGGAGTTAAAAAACTAAGATGCCTATGAATTGCAGTTTTTTATAAAACAAAAATTAATTATTTAACCCTTACCCCACCTGGATGTATGGGTACGTACAAGTGCTGGCAAGGGGCTGTGTAGTGGTATCGCAGCACAGCTAATTGTAGTGCACTCGGCCGGGTTCATTGGGAATGGTGTGAAGGCGCCTTCCTGCGCTTGTATAACCACTTGGGTAACCGTGGACAAGGGAAGGTCCCCTCGGCACTTAAACAATATGAAATAGTACACTACATCGTTCCTCAGTTTGTTCGGGGCACCCGTGCCGGAGTCGTGGTCTCCCGATCGGTTAACAAGGCAGCTGGAAATCTTGTGAAGGCTTCCATCGCCGCCATGTTTTTTGTTTTATTACTTCCTGCCCCATAGAATGCATTAGACTGTATAAATGGTTGCTCCCCCTAGTGGAGTACAGCCTCTAGGTGCAAGTTAGGTTAAAGTACAAAAAAAAAAAAAAAGATTTAAAGTGTAAAAAAAATGTAAAAAATTAAAAGTTCAAATTGCCTCCCTTTTGCAATTTCACAAAAAAAAATAATAAAAAAGCTAACCATATTTGGTATTATCGTGTCCGAAAAAGTCCTATCTATTATAATATAACATCATTTATCCCATGCGCTGAAAACCATAGAATAAAAAAAAGTTCCAAAAATCCCAAATTGTGTTTTTTGGTCATTTGATGTCCCCTAAAAATTGCAATAAATTTAATTTAAAAAAGTCCCATGTATTCCAAACTGCTAGCAATAAAAAAAGGACAATTCAGCCCACAGAAAATAGCTCCTCAAGCAAGTCTGTAGGTGTAAGCATAAAAAAGTTATTGGTCGCCGAAAATGGCGCCGCAGCGCAAATTTCAAGAATGAAAAATGTTTGGAACTTTTCTACGGCACCAAAACATAGCAAAAGCCATACATGTTTGGGATTGCCGGATTAGCATCAACCTGTAGAATACAGAGAACACATCATTTTTACCGAAGGTTGAACACTGTAAAAACAAAACTCCTGAAAACATGGCGCAGGTATGTTTTTTTCACATTTAGCACCACTTAGTATTTTTTTGCGGTTTCCCAGTATATGTTATAGTGCGATGACATCATTAGAAAGTACATCTTGTTTCACAAAATAAAAGCCCTCATAGGTCTTTGTAGGTGAAAAAGAAAAAAAGTTATGGCTTTGGGAAGGCAAGGAGGGAAAAAAAAAAAAAACGAAGAGCGCATGATATCTTGAACCGTAGTGGGTTTAAGGGGTTCAGTGAAAAATTCTTTTCAAATAATTCCACCAATTCTTAAAGCCCCATAGAGCAGGATTGTTTGTGCTGTTTTTCTTTTAGTTGGGTGGTGTGAAACCAATTTTTTTCAATTTTTTTTAAAGAGTTGCCATAGACACACAGTTACAAAGTCTACAACATCTATATGTCATTTTAAATGTTCATCTGTTTTAAATTTTGGAAATGTTTTCTACAGGTGTATTTAAAGGCAATATTCCGGTTGGACTTCGAGCATTGGTTCCCCTGATCTATCATCTGTACACAGCCGACCTTTGTTTTTCATACACATACATAGTCCCTGATGGTCAGAGACAGCTGCATCTGATGCTGAGGAATTGATGGCTGAACACTCGGACTGGAGCATTTGATTGGGGACATGCTGCAAAATATCATGCAAAGATAGCAGGATGCAGGTGAAGTATTTGATCAAATTTTAGGGGAATCCCGCTGTCATTGTTGTTGCTGTATGAAAAGATATCAGACAGATCGATGAAATGTTTTGGCTGCAAGTCTTCTACCTGCTTTATTTTTCCATGCTAGTCTTTTTAAGAACAAATTTTCAAAGTCAGTAGAAAAATCAATATTTATATCTGATCAATATTCTCATCGGTAAGTTCCTATAAAATAGTGGGCACTGTTAGAAGCTTGATCCTTAGTACACCAGTCACGGTTAAGTTAAAGGGGTGTTATCGTTTCATTAAATGGTGTTCAGAATAAGGGGACAGTGAAAACAAGCAACTTTGCAATTGGATGTCATTAGAAAGCGGGCCTTGTTCTCCAGTTGTCCCTTATCTTAGGGTTTTATTTACAGATATCCAGTGTGGGGTCTAATCCCTCCTCCTTGCAATTCACTAGCTGAGAGCTCATTTCATTCTGTACAGCCCCCTGGGTCGATTCACGGAGCTGTATGTCTGACTCAGAGTTAGGGGCCTAGCATTTCGTTTACACACTAGCAGAACAGACTGCAGCAGATTGTACAATGAGAAAACATGACAGTTTTGACCCTGTGCCTAACTCTCCTGCATACACCAGAAACTGTGCCGTTCTTAGAAAGCGTAATACATCTCCAGCTGTGAGAGATCAGTGCCAGATTAGATTGAAATGCAGCTTGTGGTTATGTAACAGCTTTATAAAAAAGACTGATGGGAGAGACACAGTGATATGTGGACTCCGAGGGGAGGGGGGAGGGAGTCTCAGGCCAGCAGTGAAGGGGGGATGATGTCATCCAGCTGGCAGGGGAAGAAACACCCCTGCATTCACAGAGCTGGGAAGCTAAGAGAACTGTGAATCAGCCGAAGTAAGGAAGCGATACATCCCCTTTAAGTCGGTATATTGTCCCCTATTGGGCAGGTAGGTATAGAGGTTTTCAATTCTCTCTCTGCTATAAGTGAAAGAAAAAATAAAAAACTCAAGTGTCCCCATTCCCCTGCAGTTCACCTTGGTCCCTTGGTTTCTGTCCGGCACAGGGTGCAGCTTCCTGTAGTTGGAGGACAGGGTGTAGGGCAGGGAGCTGAAGGCATCTGTATACGTATCCTGTAAATAAGCATACAGTTGAAATGTAGTGCTGAGCCCAGTGCTGCAGTTTTGGGGCCACTGGGGTTTTCTCAGTTCCTTGGTTGGCCAGTCAGAGATTAAGGGAAACCCAGTTAAGGGAACCCCAGTTAAAGTGATACCCATGATTAAAGTCAAGCCTTTCTAACACTATTGGAAGCCAAAATTCCAGAGTGAGTTATTGAGCTTTCAGGCCGACATATTAATGTTGACTGTCTATATAGATAATCCACGGCACTCCTTTAGTAGTGATAACAAATTGCATTTATTAAATCACAAAATTAGGTGTAGTATGCAAACATTGTAGTTTAGGTATTCCCACCGTCCGAGGTTTCTGCCGTAATAAGCCTTTATCAAGGTCCTGTAGAGAGGAATGTGATATAGGATAAACCATGAGAACATAAAGTACAACAAGATGAAATCAGAGAACCAAGATAAAAGGAAGAGAGAAATAAAAGCTCAAGAAAACAAGTTTCGTATAAAGACATAGGAAATTAAATAAAGACTATTAGGGATATGTTGTAATGGATATGAGATGCATAGGAGAAATGCTGCCAAATGTTAGAGAGGTCATTTAGTGGGACAGAAAAGATAGAGATATGGCTAATGATTGTGTACGGAGAACCAAATATGAGTTAAGGGAGATAAAGAGAAAAATATGTAGTATAAATAAGAGGGAAACAGTGGAAATATTGGATCAGGAGTGTTAGAATAAAGGGAATAGATAGAGGAGGAAAAGGGCTGGTTAAAATAGCAATCTATGGTACAAGACATAACATGGGTAAGTAGGGGGTATATAGAAGAGATGAAGGCGTAGGGGGTATAGAGAGAGAATAATAAGACCTCAGATCAAAATAAGTCTTTTAAAAAGAGGAATTTGGTTATTTTAAAAAATTCTAAGGGGGGCACAGGTATGGGCCCTAGTAGAGTAAATAAAAATTATAGCAGAAATAAAAAAAAGCTAAATAGCAAACAAAATAAACGGGAACTTTAAAAAGGGGACAGAAAGATTTTATACATAAAATTAAATACAGAAATAATGGGGTTTGGGGGTGATAAAAAAAAGAGCGGGGGGAAAGAAGATAAAAGGGGGAAAAAGACAAATCAAGAAAATGTTTTGCCGACTGTGGGCAATCATTTACCTTGTTATTTCTTTTTTTTTAAAGTGCCCTTTTTACGGACAAAGGGGGGAAAAGTGAGATAACAGTTCAACAGGGTTATGAAATGGCCCTTAAAAAAAAAAAAAATTTATGATGCACCCAAGGGATTTACCTCCAGAAGGTTTTGTTTCATCAGTGTTTTCCCTTCTAGAAAAATATTTTGAAAGAGATAAAGATAAACAAATTTCGGATATATCAGGAAGTTCTCAAAATTTGTGATACCTGGGGGGCTTTTTAAAATGTTTGGAATTTTGGGGAAAAAAAAAACAAAATTTTACATTTGGGAAATGGAAAAGTTTAATTCTTTTCCCATATGATAAGATTTTTGGGGTAGGAAAGCTCTGGGTTTGCGAAAGGCTTTGTCATTGATTGCTGAAAGGGTTTAAGGAGAGAAGGGAAAGAAAAGGACCTTTTTGACTATAAGGCCATAAATATTCTTTGTCCCCTTCCAAGGAGAAGTAGGGTTCGCAAAACCCCCTTTTCAGGCTGGGGTTTGCATGTCAGTGGTTTATTTATATCTTGTTTTATTATAACTGAAATTTTGGGCCCTTTATTTTTGGGATTCTTTACTTAAAACAATTAATGGGGAAATTATTGTTAATTTTGTTATAGGGGGATTTCCAGTTAGAAAAACCCCAATTGTGTTTAAAACCTGCTTTTGGGAAATTTTAAGTTGATAGAAGGGGGACAGGGGTCCCTTATTTTTATTAAGCAGATACAGAGTGTTTTTTCTCGGGGGAAACCTCCCCTTGATCCTGCATTACTCAGAAAAACCCCAATAGTTTAAAAACGGTATTTTAAATGAAATTTTCTGTAAAAAACAAAACTGATTTAATTAAAGGTACAAGTGAAAAAAGGGAAAATATTTGAAATTTACTAACCTAAAATTAACAAAACCCTAATTATAGATAATAAAAAACATTTCGTCCCTCCCCTTCGGGGGTATCCCCCTTTCCTTTGCTTGTAGATCTTTTAAAAGCTTCAAAAAGAGGGTCCTCCCCCCTTTCTCTTTTCCAGTTTGTTATTTAGTGTGACTTTGTATTTCCCCAAAATTCAATATTTTTTATTAAAAACTCCTTTGTTTGTACAGCGCCCTGGAATTAGTGGTGCTCAAAAATAAAAAAAAAAAATAATAAAAATAATAATAATAAGGCTATGTTCAAAACGGTGTATTTGTAGGGGAAAATTTACCCCCCCGCAATTACGCCGTGTGACGGGGGCGGGGAGGGGGGGGGACTTAGCGGGGGGCCCGGCACTTCCCCCGGCCCCATGGGATTTGGGAATTCCCAAGCGCGGTATACCCCCGCAAATAATTAACATGAAATTTATCTCCCCCCCGGCGGTTTTCGCCGGGGCTGGTAGAGGAAAAGTAACCCAAATTTTTTCCCTCTATGTAAAATGTAAATTTAAACCCGAAATTTGAAATGGGCCTTTTTGGCCCCCGTTTTTTTGGGGCGCCCCTTGGGCCCACTTTTAATTTTAAACGGCCAAAAATTCGGCCCTTTTTTTTAAGGGCCGTGTGAACAGGGCCTTTTTTTTAATAAATTTTAATTTAAGAAGAAACTTAAGGCATTTTTAAAATTGTTTTTTCTTTTAAGATTTTAAAAATTTTAAAGTTTTTGGGTTTTGGTTACATATATTGGGAACTATTTTATTTTTGGGGAAGTTTAAAAAGGGTTTTTTTAAAGGGTTATTTTATGATTTGTTTTTAGTTTTTTTTTCATTTTTGTTAAGGTTTCCTCTACTTGTTGTATAAGAATTAGTGAAAAAAAAAGTTATGCTTATCCCTTTTGGGATGTTTTGTGCCCTTTTTAAATGGGGGGGGGGATTTTTTATCACTTTTTTTTTCTTGGGGGGGTTTTTGCAAACCCTTAATCAGTAATCATTTAAAAAGGGAACCCCAAGCTGCCCATAGACTAAAAATTTTCCAAATTCCCCAAAAAAAAACAACTCTGCTAGGGGGTTCCAGGGGTTTCCTTGCAGTTGTTTGGAGATTAAAAGCTGCAGAAGAGAAGGGCCCTGTTTATCAGTGAAATGGGGGCTTTCCGAGAGAAGGAGGGATTGTTTTTTTTCCTTTTCCCATGATTCTCCAATGTATAAAAGGGGCCCAATTGGCACTTTTATATTCAACTCAGCCAAAATTCTTTAATTTTCCCCGCTTTCCCTTTTTCCCTGAAAGGTCACATGGGGGGGTAACACCCAAGGGTTAAAGGACACAGTTTAGCTGTACTGTGTACTAGGGTTGTTTTTTTCCCTGCGGACCTAAATTTTTAAAAAATTATCAGCCCGTAAAAACAAGGGAAAATTTCTTTTATTTTTGCGATTTTGTTTTTTTAAAAAAATTTTTTAAAGAAAATTACTTTTTTAAACCATAGTTTTGAAAGGCCAAAAAAAAAGGAAAGGGCCCCCCCTTTTTGGGTTAAAAACCTGTGTTGACCCATTTGAAAGGAAAAAAATTTTCCATGAGGTAGAAGCCAATGGTCCAAATTTTAGGGAAAAAATTCCTTCTTGACTCCAATCTGACAATTGGAATAAATCCCTGGATCAATGACACTTCTCATTAATCCCGGTCACTATAATTTGTTATATTATTACACTCTAGAAATACATCCAGACCCTTTTTGAACTCTGCTACTGAATTCACTAAGACAAGTTCCCCTGGCAGACAGTTCCACAGTCTCACTGCTCTTACAGTAAAGAATCCCTTTCTATGTTTATGTAGAATCTTTCTTTCCTCAAGATGTAGAGGATGCCTCCTTATTCTAGATACAATCCTGGGTATAAATCTTGGGAGAGATCTCTATATTGACCTTTGATATATTTAAACATATTTATTATGTCCCCTCAAGCCTTATTTTCTCTAAACTAAATAGCCCTAATCTTGCTCATCTTTATGGATATTGTAATCCACCCAGTGTTTTTATTTTAGTTGCCCTACAATGTCTTTCTTGTGCATTGGTGCCCCAATATTCCATGTGTGGTCTGACCAGTGATTTGCATAATGGGAGAATAATGTTCTCATCATGTGCATCTTTGCCCCTTTTAACACACCCTATGATCCTATTTGCCTTGGTAGCTGCTGCCTGACACTGGCTGATACAATTAAGTTTACTGCCCACTATGATTCCCAAGTCCTTCTCCATGTAACTTATACCCAAAGTTTTTTTCTGTTTAACACCAAATCATGGAATGGATTTCCCCTTCTCATGTGCGTAACTTTGCAATTATCTGTGTTAAACCTCATCTGCCATTTCTCTGCCCAGGCCTGCAACTTATCCAGATCCCTTTGTAATAGAACATTATCCTCTATCATGTTGATTACTTTACACAGTTTAGTATTAATATAGATATTAATTATTTTGTAAATTCTATAGTTCTATAATACAGGGTTAAAGTTTGCAGTCTTTAGTGTTTTTTTTTTTTTTCTATGAAACTGCTTATGTCCTTGTATTGTTTTGGGAGAATCTCAGACATAGTCTCCTGTAACTATCAACAATGGCTTTGTTATGAGTTACCAAGGACATTTTAGATGTGTAGTGTAGATGTGTAAAAGGTTTGACACTAGCTGTGTTATTCTGTCATGCACGGTAGAACCACTGACTTTTAGATTTCATAAAAAAATGCATACAATACTGACCAGAGTTTAAGAATAATTAGTGGTGTTTTTTTTTTAGCACTAACAAGCTGACCAATGGAAGATGCTTATTCATGATTATTAATGAGGTGATTGTTATAATACATGAATAATAATAAAAGGTGTTGCTAAAAAAGATGATTATATTATATTGTCCAATAAAAATTTATCTGTCTTGCATAAACCACTTGCCAAGCTTTTAATAAAGGAGAAAGGATAAAGCGTCATTTAGTGAAATGTCTCTTGTTCTTTCGATGATGTATGTGCACATACAATCTTGATTAAATTTATAATTTTGACACCACACAAACAAAGCTGGAAGATATTTTAGACTCCCATAACATCTGTGACCTCTGGCTACTTAAGCAATTTCCTGTCCTTGCTTCTGGTCAGTAGTGTTGATCAAATAGTTTGAGAAAAGTTAAGATGGAGTCGAACATCTCAATTTTCCCGAACTCGAACTGAACATTTTACTGTTCGTTCGAGTAAAGGTTCGAGTTCAACTTGGCACTCTACACGCCATTGTAATAGTTTTTGCCGCCTTTCTGCACTTTCTGCATCCAATCAGTGCAGAGCACAGAGAAGTTTCAAAAACGTCTTCGCTGAAGTGTAGGGCTCTCATTGGCTGCTAAAATATCACATGACCATGTTATATATATTTTTCCACTGTATTGCATTCTGAACGTCGATTTTAGACAGGAAAAGCTGCTATTTAGATAGTTAGATAGTTAGTTAGGGGGATGTGCAGCAAGCTTAGGGAATCAAGACTTGGTTACATACCATTTTTGTCTCAATAGACAGCAATAGTTAGGGAGTTTTATATTGTTGGCTGCATCTTTCCCACACCCAGAAGCTGTTATTTGGCGACATTTGAAGGTTTGCATAACGCCTAACTCTCACATACATAGATATATATTATACAGAGTGCTTGGATTTGCTAAATCATACTCAGTGCTCAAAAGTTCAGTTTTTGCAGTATTGGGGTGAAATCATTTTATAACACACTGTCTCCAATTCTCCTATACAAAGAAATATAATTTAAATAGTGGTTGGTTGGTGAAAATTATTCTGAGTGGAGAAAGGTTCATTTTTGGCAGTTTTGGGGGTGAAATACCTTTCAAATATACCTTCTGTTATTGTTATACAGATATATATCCAGGAAATAGAGTTTTCTCTGTTGCTAAATCTTACTCAACGCCAAAAAGTGTAATTTTGCCAGATTTTAAGTCCACATAATGCTGAAATATACCCGTACGTTTTTGTGTTCCACATATATATATACACTTTTCTCTTTTTTCTTACATATATCTTGTGCCACGTGCAGAGCTATAGTATTAAGCTTTTAAACATGGTGAAAACTAGAGGTGGTGAGTGAGCAAGGAGGGGCGTAGGAAGTGGAGATAGAGGTACAAGATAAGGCGCTCCTTCCAGTGCTCCAGACAACACACAAGTTAGCACATCGTCATTCACAGGACCATGAGGCCTGTCATCTCTTGCTCAGTTCCCTGTGCATCTCATTACTGAACAGTGTCACCAATCTGTTCTTCAGCGGTTATCAGACCCTACATCCAGCGGTTTTACCTCCTCTTCCTCTCAGTCATGGTCACAAATGTCATTATGATTATTAGTACAACCTGAAGCAAACACGGGCCTAATGTCACGACCCAATTTACAGATTACTCCAAATATGCCATTTCCAGTACCAGTGTCTTCTTCTGTGTCAAAGGGGCTTTTGGGCCCCCTCAGGATGCAGGGCCCCATAGCAGATGCTACTGCTGCCCTGCCAGCTGAACCTTCATGTTCCCCGTTGGGATGTTCTTGCTGTCACCACATATATCACATGTACAAAGCTTGCAAGCAGTGGCGTACCTTGATGTTCTTGGGCCCTGGTGCAAAAAGTGAAATGGGCTTCCTGCCATTTCCAATACTGGTGTCTTCTTATGTGTCAAAGAGGCATTTGGGCAACCTCAGGATGCAGGGCCCTGTAGCAGCTGCTACTGTTGCACCTTTTATAGGTCCCCTTGCTGATTGGGAGGTGGGCTTAAGCAGTTTTGATCACAAATGTGAACTAAGAACCTCAAAAATGTTTCATGTATTCTAAGTAGCAGAAATGCTTTTTCAAAAATTCCTATGTGCCGTTTGATAGTTTTTTAGTTAATAGTGTGCTGCTAATATTGGAATATGTGTGCACCTTTCATAGCTATGCCCCTGCTTGGAAGCTGTCCTCATCTTTTCAGTTAGCCATTGAAAGGAATGAACTATTTTAGCCTCTTAATTTTTTTTTGTCACTCCTAGGGCCAAATTTTTTCACTAAGTTGTTGCAGTTGTTATGGATGGTAATTACAGCTTCTCCTCACCTTGATAGGAATAAAAATTAACCCGAACATCTTCTCCCATTGACTTTAAAGGGGTTTCGAGTTCGAATCAAACCTCAAACTGAACATCACTACTGTTCGAATTTCGACTCAAACATTTTACTGTTCGCTCATCTCTAATAATAGGGTGTAGAAGGTTTCAAGCACCCGAGAGGTCAAGTTTTAAAAATGTAAAAAAAATTTACAAATAAAATAAAAAGTTACACATAATTAGCTTTGCTGCTTCCGTACAAGTCCAGCTTATTAAACTATAATATAATTTATCCTGTATTTTGAACACCATAAAAGAAAAAATTCCAAACAACAAAATTGTGGGTTATTGTAATAAAATTGATGAAAAAGTCACAATAAAAACCACACTTCAACCCACAAAAAATGAGCTCTCACTTCGGTCCATAAGTGGAAAAACTAAAAAGCTAAAGGTGGCAGAAAATGGCGCTGAAGAGAAAATAGAGAAATTTCATTTTTAAAAAAATACAAAAAGAAAGAAAACCCTTCATATTTGGTATCACTGGAATTATTCCAAACATGCAGAATAAAGGAAAAACATTAATTATATCGAAGAGTGAACAAAATAAAACAAATACCTGCAAAAATGGTGCAAGCATGTTTTGTTCACATTTCACCCCACTTAAAAATATTGTTGTTTACATTTTATGGTGCTGTCAATGACACCATTAAAAAGTAAATCTTGTTGTGTAAAAGAAAAGCCCTCATATGTCTACGTAGATAGAACAATAAAAAAGTATGGCTTTTGGAAGGCAGGAAGGAAAATATAAAGAACCATAAAATGATGACCATGTGGTGGGAAGGGGTTAAAATCACTTCTTCAGTCCTTATTGCATAGTCGAGCATATGATCTTTTTTAAATTCAATGCAGAAAGAGAATTAGTCAAGTTTCTGGGATTTTTCCATTGTCGCTTTACCTGTAATACGGAGTTGTTTATTTGAAGATTATTAATATTTTTCTATCCCACATTATCCCATGGCCGACAGATAACATAAATCATGATATTATCAGTAATTCTTATGAACATACTTTGTAAACCGCTTCCTAGTGATGATATAAAGCCCTTGAGCTCCAGTGTAGGGGCAGTTCCCCCGTCTGTGAGATAAGATTAGACCAAGGATTCCGGTGATCACAAACTCTATCATGTATATGGATGTGATTCACGACAATTGCTGGAGCATTACCTGTAAGATAAGGAAAGAATGGCCTTTCGCAAGGATGACTTGATATTTCCCATTAAAAATCTGACAAAAACATTCACAGAGGGTAGGTACTGTATCTTGTTTTTATTTTTTATTTTTTTTTCTTTCTACTTGTGTTATACTACAGTTTGGTCCATACAATGTCAACAGGGCCTTATTATCAAAATGGCATTGGCTCAGATATACTGTTGTGGTTGCCCTAGAAAAGTGCCAAAAAGTGATGCATTTGTGGTGCAGCGTGTGGCCGACACATTTATTATGGTCTATAGAAATGTTTTGTGACCTCTCTGAGATTGACTATGGCTTAACTGAAAGAAGATGTGGGCATGATGTCAGATGTTGCATCAAATCTACACCAAAAATGCACCATTATTCAGGAGCAGAAAGTAGACTAACTAATAGTTGGTCTTAAAATGTTTGAGAACTCTAAAGATGAACCAAATGTATCAAGTAGTATGAGACACTGTGTAAATCTGATGCAGTTTTAGACCGCCTGTCTAAGATTAGGCTGTCCGGCTTTTAGAGACCAATAGTAAATGTCTCCTTCCTTCATTCTGATGTCTTCGAGGGAAGGATAAATAAACTTTTTTCACAAATTATTTTTCTTAACATAAATTGATTTTAAACAATTGTAAATAACTAGATAAACAATGTACATATAACACCTAAAGTATGCATACACCACAAAACACCATAAAACAAAACATAACACCAAGAATAGTAGAGAACATATTGTATTAGATAGTACAAACACAATGAAAATGTAATAGGCACTAAGTGGGACATGTATGAACGTTATATTTACTATTTTGCCGTAGGCAAACTTAAACTCTATCAGTTCTCTATCTGTTAAACACTAAAACGTAACTTTTATTATATATAACTCTTAACCTCTATACACACTATTTAAAAACCTGATCTCTCACCTCATCATTTGATCCTTTTTGCTTCTGAAAGAGGGGAAAAACTCCCTTTCTATTATCAGTCTGGTGGAGCCCACATATTAACAGGAGACCCTTTATCTATAGCAAATTACTAACTCCAGTAAGGGACCCCAAGCCTACACCTGGGGAGTGTCCCCAAAATCTCAGGGACACAGAACAAAAAAGGCCCCTTGTAAACCCCCCCTGCAGCAGGTGCATTGTAGACGAGGTGAAAAAATCACAATTTTAAAAAGTCAATTGCCGGGCGAGGTCAATTGACGTTTTAAATTGTGATCTCTCACCTCGGGTCTACAAGTGTCACCTGCGCAGGGGTGTCACAAGGGGGCCTTATTTGTTTGTGTCCATGAGATTAGAGACGACTGCCAAGGTGGTAGGTGGGATCCCTTACTGGAGCTAGTATTTTGCTATAGATATAAGGCTCTCTGTTAATGGGTGATGCTCCACCAGACTTGATAATAGAAAGGGAGTTTTTCCCTCTTTCAGAAGCAAAAAGGGTCAAATGATGAGGTGAGAGATCAGTTTTTTAAAGGTATAGAGGTTAAGAGTTTATATATAATAAAAGTTACGTTTTTGTGTTTAACAGATGAGAACTGATAAAATTTAAGCTGCCTACGGCAAATATTTAAAATATAGTGATCAAAAGTCACTCTCTGTTCTCTTGCGAGATTCCCAATTTTTTGGGGGAGATTACGTGACATGTATGAACGTTGGCTCTGACAGGCCAATTCTAAATCGATTTAAGGCAGTCTAGAGCGCGGTAGAATGTATGAACCTGTTCTTCTGCAGTTCATACATTTGGCGACAACTTTGGCCTCAAGACCGCTTTTAATATGGTCTGGCTGTTATGACAGTTATGAGCCTACTTTTGGCATCCCACATTCATAAATGTGTCTAATCCTACAAATGTGCTGCACACGCCCCCAAACCCTCCACATCTTTGGCACATTGCAAAGTGTCAAGGTAGGTGCCAACTGCACCAAAATTTGGAATGCTTTTTAGTACAAAGTACTCCAGAAAACTGGCACAATATCGTTTATACATGGCGCTCTTGGTATCACCAGAATCATAACAACCTGCAGAACAAAGGTTATACTTCAGTTATGGCAAAGAGAGTTTGAAAAATGAATTTTAGGGGCCGCTCACCTGGAAACTAAAGCAACACAATGATCCAAAGTCCAAATTAACAGGTGCAGGGAAGAGACCTCAGGCTGTGATAAGGAAAAGACTGAAATCCAAAGTAAATGTTTACTTCCAGCACTCCAAATTCAATAAAGTAAAATACATTTTATTTAGATCGCGGTTAAAAACAGCATTAAAAAGCAACAGTTAACTCACAAAATGTACGTGTTTAAGGTCAACATGCTGGACCATGATGTTGACCTGAAACGCGTAGATTTTGTGCGTTAACTGTTCCTTTTTAATGCTGTTTTTAACCAGGATCTAAATAAAGTGCATTTTTTACTTTATTGAATTTGGAGTGCTGGAAGTAAACATCTACTTTGGATTTTGTGGTAAAGAGAGAACAACAAAAAAACAAGACCCCGCGAACATGACGCAAGCACATATTTTACACATTTCATCCCACTTACATTTTTCTTTCCATTTCCCAGTTCTATGGTAAAGTCAGTGGCTCATCAAAAACTATATCTTATCCCATAAAAAATGAAAAGCCCTCATTTGTCTATGTAGATGGAAAAATAAAAAAAAAGTTAAGAATCCTGAAAGCCGGAAGGCAAAAATGAAGAGCCAAAAAATTATGACCATGTGGCAGGAAGGGGTAATGGTTATGTTTTATAAACCCAAGCAGAAAGAAAAATTAGACAATTTTTCGGGGGTTTTTTTTCATTGTCGCTTCATCAGTAATACAGAGCTGTTTATTTGAAGATCATTTATGTTTTCATCGCACGTGTTCCTATGGCCTATAGATATAATAAATCCGTGATGTTGTCAGTAGTTTTTATTGATAGACTTTGTAGATTGATTCCTAGTGCTGATATAAAGCCCTTGAGCTCCGGTGTAGAAGCAGTCACCCTGTTTCTGAGACAAGATTAGACCATGGATTGCGGTGATCACAAACTCTATCATGTTCATGGATTTAATTCCAGAAAATTGTTGGGGCATTACTTTTCAGACAAAGAAGGAATGGCCTTTATAGAGGATGTCTTGATATTTCCCATTGAAAATTGAAACAAATTTTTCGAGGGTAAAAATTTCGTATCTTGATTTGCTTTTTTTCTTTCTACTTGTGTTTAAGTCCATTTTTTTTTTAATGTCACAGTGCTTTTTTACACAGGTCTGCAAAAAAAACATTTTCAAGAGCTGTTTTGGTTTTTCCAGAAAACTTTATTTTTTTGGTGTGCTGAATCTGAAAATTTAACCTGTTTTGTTATAGGAAAAACAGGGTTTTCCCGACAAGTTAGGTAAACTATGTTAAAAAAAGGGGGAAAGTGAAAAGTTTGGGTAATTACGTTAGTCTTAAAAAAATTTGACAATTAAAAAGGAGCCCAAATTTAATTTAAATAGAAAGGAACCCCCCTGTGAAAAATCTGATACCTTCTTAGACTGCCTGTCCCCAAAGGGTTTGGGTGTCTGGCTTTTAGAGGGAAATGTCTTTGGGTCTGAAATTTTCCAAATCTGGGAAAAAAGTCCTGATCTTTAGTAAGAAAGTCCTGCTGTCTCCCATGAACTCTATTGTAAGGGAAGTCCCGTCTCTTCCAAAACTCTATGTAAGAACTTCCCCCCGTCTCCCCCAGACTCTATGTAAGAAAGTCCCGCTGTCTCCCCCAGACCCTTTAGTAAAGAAGTCCTTTGTCCCATAGATAAAGGTTAAAGTTTTTTCCGCAACTCTTCTTGGTAAAAAAAGTTAGGGTTGAAACTTTTTTTGGTAGAAAAATTGAAGGAAAAATCTAGTTGTCCCTTTAAAGGGTTGGGGGGATAAAACCCAACTTAAAATTATGTGGAAAAAAGCTGATTCCCAGGGCATTTGAATAAAAAAATTTGCACATCCCCAAAATTTGGGAAATCTTTTTAAAAATGAATGGAAAGGCATTTTGAGGAAAGTCACTAAAACCATGGTTGCTATTTGTCGAGGAAAACTTTGCTTTCCCAAAATTTAAAGAAGAAATTTCAGCAACAAAAAAATTGGGAGAGCCATACAAGGATTATTAAAAATTTAAAAATTAAATGGAAAATGAATAAAACCTTAAAAACTGGGGGAAAATTTTTTTTGTACAAATGAAAAATAAAAAGTTTGTTAGAGAACACCGTTTTGGGGAAGGGTGGGAAAAGTGTGAGCGATTGCGTTTGGGTATGGATCGAGCGATAGTCGATGCGGCCGATCGATAAGGTTTTTTGTAGTGAGCACGATTTGAGGATTCCATTAAAATTTGGGAGAGCAAAAAAAACACCTTCATTTTAACCAAACAAGGTGGGGAAGCTGAAATTAACTCACAAACAGTCAAATGGATACGTGCTACATCTTAGGCAACACATTAGGTTTTTAAAAATCACAGAAAAAAGTCACAGCATTCACTATCCGTCTTGACCACAGCCGACCTTAAAAACCCCATCACCAAATTAAAAGTGCGAAGGCAGTTGTTTGAACCATATGTTACTTTAACTGAATTGAATATCCTGTTGGAACCGCATGAGCCCCCAAACCTGCATGATCCCCCGATTTAAAAAGTGCCAAAAAAAAAAAGGAGTCTTTCAACACCTTTTATTTTCATGGACATTGACTATATGTCCTGGGCCGCGTATTAAACCGTCTGACCCCAGATTAAAAAGAGCCCCGGGGAAAAGGAGTTTTGTTTGTCTGTATCTGTTATGTTTTCGTATAATAACGGTATTTTTGCACCCTTTCAATTTACTTGGGACTTAAAAATTTCTGTTTTAAAGATTTACGTAGATGTGCGTCAATGACAATGCTGGGTGTGAAAAATCAAAAAAAAGTAACTGTTTTTGTTTTGATATAATAAAACGGTATTTTTTTCACCTTTCAATTCACCCGTGGTGAATATGAATTGCTGTTTTAAGATTTACGTAGATGCTGCGTCAATGAACCCTTGCTGGGTGGCAAAAGTCCCCCAAAAAACCGTTAACTGTTTGTTTTTTGGTTAATTTAAAACGATATTTTTTGCCCCTTTCAATTCACCCCGTGGGAATAAAGAATTGCTGTTTTAAGATTTTCGAGATGCTGCGTCAAAGAACAATGCTGGGTGTGCAAAAGTCAAAAAAAACGTAACTGTTAAGTTTTTTTAAAAATAAACGGTTTTTTTTCACCCTTTTAATTCCCTGTGGGGAATATAGAATTGCTGTTTTAAGATTTAGTAGTGCTGGGTCAATTTAACAATGGGGTGCGAAAAGTCAAAAAAAACGTAATGTTTGTTTTGGTATTAAAAAGATATTTTTTTGATCTTTCAATTCCCTTGGTGAATAAAATTGCTGTTTTTAAGATTTAGTGGATGCTGCGTCAATGAAAAAATGCGGGGGCGCAAAGTCAAAAAAAAACGTAACTGTGTGTTTTGTACGATACCGGTATTTTTGGCAACAAACAACTTGCTGACTAAAAGTTCTGTATTGAAATTTTAAAACTAAAAGGTGGTATATCAACAGTCACAGGTAATGGGTAAATTAAAAATGAAACCTATCTAAAATGTATACTGATAATAAAAGTGGAGTTTTTGCAGCAAACAACGAGACCTGAGTTACTAGAAAGTGTGTACCCAATATAAGTTAGGCTCCCCAATACCCGGGAATTTTTAATAGCAAACTGTTAATAATAAAGTTTCCCACTAAAATGTCTACACAAAGTTTGGGTGAACTTTATCCAGTGTTCTTTATAGATAGAGCTTGTCTGTGTTCCCCCCGGGGGCCCCCCAAACCCCCCGCCCCCACCGCGTGAATTTACAGCGGAGATGGTGCTTTAAAATTCTCTAGTAACTACATAAATGTTCAAATCTCTAAAACTAACTAAATTGGAAGAATCACGCTAATAGTAAGGGTTTTCTGTGCAGAAATAACTAATTTTGTGAGCTGTTTGGCACATGCAGAGCGCAGGTCCCATCCCCATGAGATGCTGAGAGACATGAGGGTGAAAGGGGAAAGCTGTTCTATGTAAAAAAGGTCTGTGATTTTTCCGCCAATCGAACCCTACACTCCCAGTATGACGTCGACACCATCCACCCCGCCTTTCTGTAATCTATTTGCTGGCCGCCAAAAAATTTCGGAAGCGCCAAAAAGGGGGAATCTTAATAAATGATGCTCAGATTTTAACCTTAATTATCGCATGATCTGGAAATTTCGATCACCATAAAAACCTTGCCGATTTCAACTTTGTCGATAAAAATCGCTCAACACTAGTGTGGAATATAAGTGGTATCAAGAAAAACGAGCACGTTCTATTTTAAAACCGCAAAGCTCTCAGGTACATCAAGGAGGATATACTAGAAAAAACAAAGTATCATTTATGGACTTAGATTTAACAGCGGAAAACCCTCTGTACATCTACTTCAGAAGATCTCTCAGATTTTTTCAGCCACAACTTAAGGGAGTGATGTTAACAAAAGTAAAAAAACGTTATAAAAACGTATTAATAATAGATCTTCAAAAAACGAGGGCGCAGAGGCGGACGGAAACATAGGAGACAATCAGAGGATGACACGTCCATACAGGATGTAGAATGGCCGGTGATTAATCTATCAAGTTATGTACTTACAAGTGCACAGATTTCTTTGTTGTCAAAAGGTTTTGTTGCTACTAACAATTTTTATTTTTTTCAAACACTTTTGGACGTTAATAAATTTGCTCGTCTGCTCACTGTTAAAGAAAATAAGGAACAACGTTCTCAGGAAGATGTTTTTGATAGGTTTTTTTTCTTATGAAGAACTATGTAACATTACATCATTAAGAGCTTTGCATGGAGAAACTTGTGTCACAGACTTTGAAAATTGCCCAGTCTTTAAGAAAAAAAATGATACTTTTTATCCTATCCAATCAAGACCTGAGGGCTTGGATAAATTTCAGGAAAATATCGAAAAAGATTTATTGGAACTTCATAATAAGACTCAGGCCAATAATGATATTCGCCATTCCAATCTTAATCTAGAAGAGCGCAAAGCCTTTAAACAATTACAGAAGAACAAAAAGACTTATCATAAGAAAGCAGACAAGGGGGGAGGGGTGGTTCTTTTGAATTCAGGTCTCTATAAAAAATTAAATGAGATCTTATTACAAGATGCTAGTACTTACCAAAAAGTTTCTTTAAAATCCAACCAATATAAATTCAAGGAAATTGAAGAACCTACTTAATCAAGGATTATATATGGGAGCAATCTCAGATAGTTTAGCAGAGCTTTATGTTGAATCACCACAAATACCTATCATGCATTCTTTTCCCAAGATACATAAAAATATTTTTCCCCCACCATTATGTCCTATAGTCAGTTGTATTGGTTCTTTATTTGAATTTCTTGGAGAATGGATTGCAATTTACTTCAAACCTTTGGGTTTATTACCCATTCCTGGCTTATCAAGATACAAAAAAGTTTAGTATCTATTTTTTCGCAATTTGTTTGGGAAAAATGGTATTTTTGGCTGTCTTGTGATGTAATAGGGCTTTTCCTCAATTCCAAATTAAAAAACCCATACTTATGTTACAACATTTCCTATCTAAACACAGTAAATATTCAGGAGTTATTAACCACTATATTTCTTTATGTGTAGAATTTTTATTGGAAAACAATTTTTTTTCATTTAAAGGGCATTTTTATTTGCAATGGAAGAGAGCCGCAATGGGGGCTAAATGTTCACCTTCGATAGCCAATATTTATATGTGTATATGGGAGGAGATTTTTTTGCTTGGCAGTGACTGTCCGGGTTCCCCTCCAACATCAGGTGGTAGGGAGATACATTAATGACCTGCTCCTGGGGTGGGAGGAGGACGGGGCGTCGGCAGCCTCTTTGTTATCTTACATCAATAACAACGATTATAATCTCCAGTTCACCTGATATTTGCATCAAGACTCCATTTCATAGTTGGATGTCTCCCTTAGGCACTGTTCACACGGCTTAATTGCGGGACGTAATTACGTCCCGCAATTACGCCATGTGGACGGGGGCGGGAGCGGGGGAGTGAGCGGGGGGGCCGGCACTTTGCCGGGGCCCCTAGACAATCATGCTAGCGGCGGTATACGCCCCTAGAAAGTGACATGTCAATTATTCCCCCCCGGCGGGGTTCGCCGGGGCGGGGAGAGGAGAGTAATCCTAGTTCTCTAGAGCTGTGAATTACCGTATTGAAAGGACCGTTTTCGGCCCGTAATTTGGGGCCTTCGGCGGTAATTACGGACCGAAAAAACGGCCCATTTTAAGCCGTGGGAACATGGCCTTACCGGTAAAGCAGATGAAAAAATTATCGTAGCACCATTTAGAAAAAGTACGGTTAGGAATACCATTCTGAGAGCGAATTCGGCACACTCACGACATGTCACAGAAAACATCGCAGTTGGAGAATTCATACGTATCAAGAGAAATTCTTCGTCATTAGATATATGCACAAATCACACTAATGCAGCCATAACACGTTTAAAACAAAGCGGTTACACAGAAAAAACTTTAACTAAAGCAAAAACAATAGTAGCTAACAAACCTAGAACTAGTTTATTGAAACGAAAACAGAAAATTTCATCTATGACTGGTAACAACAAAAATAAAAAAGTCTTTTGTACTACCCATTGCTCACAATATTATGAGATAATTAAAATCATCAAGAGCAACTTACCTTTATTGTATGCACAAGATAATATGCGAAACATAGTCAAAAATGACATTCGTTTTGTTTCTAAACGTGCGCTGTGTTTGACTAATATACTATCACCCAGTCTCAATTTATTAGTACAACCCAACTTTAATACATGGCTAACTACCAAAGGGTTTATACAAATGCGGACATCAAAGATGCCCCAAAAATGCAAATATATGCAAAATATCAGAAAAATTCACTGTAATTTTCCACCCGGGGATGTATTTAAAATATCTTCTTACATAAAATTTTTGTTCTCAAAACATTATATATTTAGTTACATGTACAACTTGTAGGCTGCAATATGTAGGGTGTAGTGTCAATAGTCTTAAGACGAGAATACGCAGACACATATCTGATATTAACAAAACATTTACCAGCATTGTGTCAGCATCATCACAACACTTTGCAGAAGTACATTCAGGCAGCCTCAGCTCCTTTATTTGTAACAGAATTGAGATAGTACGTAAACCCCATAGAGGAGGAGACATTAGGAAAAAAGTGTTGTCACAGAAGGCCTGGTGGATACTATGTTTGAACACCAGGCTTCCAGCGGGTCTTAATAAAAGACATGATATAATGTTTCATTATTGATGGTATTTGTATAATGATGTTTGTATACACATTTTGATGTTTTAATTTTTATATATTTGTATTCTACGTTTAACAAGTTTGTATTTTCAAATTAGACGTAGTCTCACGTGATCTGAACCTATTTAAATGGATCACCTTTTTCATACGTCACGCCATGAGTAAGGGAGGTAACTCCAGAAACGCGTCGGTGTGTTTTGCCATCATGATGTTGTTTAACAACTAGATTTTACATTCAATTTTTCTACTATAAAGCTGCAAGCACTTTAACTTTTTTCTTACCATATGAAGAGTTGCTGGATCATTTTTCATTACTCATTACTTCGATTGGAACGTGGCTTCAGCAGTTCTATTGATCAGTTCCGTGCAACCATCTAAATTTTCACAGGTGAGCTGACGAGCATTTTGCTAGTGTTATTTTGCTGTTGTCTCCCATAGACTCTATAGTAAGAATGTCCCGCTGTCTCCCATAGACTCTAGTAAGAACGTCCCGCTGTCTCCCATAGACTCTATATAGTAAGAACGTCCCGCTGTCTCCCATAGACTCTATAGTAAGAACGTCTCGCTGTCTCCATAGATTCTATAGTAAGAACGTCCCGTTGTCTCCCATAGACTCTATAGTAAGAATGTCCCGCTGTCTCCTATAGACTCTATAGTAAGAACGTCCCGCTGTCTCCCATAGACTCTATAGTAAGTATTACCTGCTGTCTCCCATAGATTCTATAGTAAGAACGTCCTGTTGTTTCTGTATTTTTTCTGCTCGTTTTATTTTCTGGTCGTCTTTTAAAACATGTTGAAAAAAATTACTGAGCAGGGCAGAAACTTTACTATTGGAGTCTATGAAAACGCCGGACGTTTTTTGCCTTGTTTCTTGGAATGAAAACCCACCCAGGAGATTGAAGTCCCCATATAGTGGGTGTCACCACAGGTTATACCTTATCAATTATGCCTACAAGTGTCCATTGTGTCCTTGTTCGTAACAAAGTTATCTTGCTTTTGTCGCTAATAGATTTTGACGAATTTTAGCACAAAAATCCCGATTTTGACAGATTTTGTCGCTAATTTAAGCTCCCGCTTCTTGGCCGCTGAAAGTCAATTTTTTTATGGATTTTGCTGCTAAAATTCGTTTTTATGTATTTTAATGCTAAAATCCTTTTATTACGGATTTTGGCGCTGATAAAGTTATCTCCCTTTTGCTGCTAATCCTTTTTTTACGTATTTTGGTGCCATAATCCATTTTTTTTTTACAGACTTTGGCGCTAAAATCTGTATTTTTACAGATTAAGGCTCTAATAAAGATATCTCGCTTTTGCAACTAAAAATCAGTTTTTTAAGGAGTTTAGCGCCAAAGTAAATATATGGATTTTTGCCGTTAAAAGCGAGATAAATTAATTAGCCCTAAAATCCGTAAAAAGAGCTGATTTTAGTGGCAAAATCTGTAAAAAAAACTGATTTTTAGCAGCAAAATCAAGATGACTTTATTTGCGCCAAAATCCGTAAAAAAACAGATTTTGACAACAAAAGCGAAATAACTTTATTAGCCTTAGCAGCATTTTTGGCAACAAAATCCATAAAAAAAATGGATTTTAGCGGCAAAATCCATGAAACACCGTATTTTCAGCGACAAAAGCACAATAACTTTACTAGCCCAAAATCCATAAAGAAAACGGTCTTTACTGGCAAAATCCATAAAAATGCATCTTTTAGCTCCAAAATGTATTAAAAAAAATTTATTTTAGTGGCAAAAGTGAGATAACTTTATTAATGCCAAAGTTTGTAACGTGACTACAAGATTATATATAAATGCAATAATTGCTCTACATAGCCTTTCGTAGGGCGGAGTTACATCCAATGGCCTGATTTATGCATACATTAAAAACCACATTTGAAGACAGGCAAAAAAAAGTGTGTAAAAAACGCACCAAAAAACGCTAATTGTGGCAAAAACTGACATTTGTCCAGTAGCTTTTGACAGGCAGTGGACAAAAAACTCAGTTTTATGAATGTTTTTAGGATTTGGTTTTCAGGTCGTTTTTTGTTTACTGAAGTGGATCCTTAAATGTATCCCATTACCCATCCACCATCCTGCTATCCTCGAGGGGAGGGAAAAAGCTTATTTCTCAACTTATTTTTCTTAAAATAAATTAATTTTAAACAACGGTAAATAAATAGCTAAAAAATGGACACATAAAGTAAACATACACCACAAAAAAACACCAAACATAACACCAAGAATTATAGAGATTATTTTGTATTGGATAGTAAAAAAGAAGTAAAAGGCACTCAGACTATAACCATGGAATGAAAAAGTATGTGTCAGGTAGCAGAAAGGAAAATAAAGAGTAAATGGGGAACAAAGGAGAACAAATATAGTAAATAAACAAATAAAATTATATGTCGGTGTCAAAGATATACTGTACATTTACTGTGAGGTAATCAATAAAGTCCCTCAAATTAAAGTGGGGTTTAGTCAATAATAAGAAGAAGCAAAAGAGCAAATCAGGCAATCCTGCCATATCTGACCTGTATGCCCCAGTGTACGTTTTGCTCACACTTTTGGTGCATTCCCTGGAAGAAGCACAGGTGCAGCATACTGTGGGGTGTGCCTGCGAGGTGTGGTATGATTGCCTTTTTTGCACTGTGGCTCTTTATTATTTTGTATTTTGGGGACTTCATTATATATAGGTAAATTTATATATTTTAAAGTTGTTTATATATTTTCTTTCTCTCCCTCCATTTACTGTTTTTCCCTTCCACTTCCTGACACATATTTTTACTTTATTTCATAGGTTATAGTCTTAAATCCTATTACTTCTTTTCCATTGTTTTTATATCATTCAATAAAATACACATACTGACTGCATAGTAAAGTTATAATGTCAATTATACCACTTCCAAAACTGTACAAATGAAACCCAAAAAACACTGGTGGAATTGTATTTTCTTCTCCCAATTTCCCTGCTTGAAAAAATGTTAGAAAACTATGACGTCCCATGACATGCATTATAAACAAAAACAATAATAATAATAATAATCTTTATTTATATAGCGCCAACAAATTCTGCAAATTCTACTTTACAATGTAGAGGATAAAATTACAGACAAAAGACAGACATTACACAATAAAAGCTACTTACAGATGAGACATAAGGGGCCACATATATGTCTAAAACTCACTTTGTTTCCCATAGCAACCAATCAGAGTGCTCCTTTCATCTCATATGGTGCTCTGGAAAAATGATGGGGGCGCTTTGATTGGTTGCTTTGGGCAAGAAAGTGAATTTTAGACCTAGACAGTTTTCATACATGTGGCCCAAGGTGAGGCCCCTGCTTACAAGAGCTTACAATCTATAAGATCAACCCATCCTGCAAAAAACAAGCCCTTAATAAGCTCCATATACAGAAAAATTAAAAAGTTATGGCTATCCCACTATAATGACATATCCATAACCAAACATATATCCATTATGTAAAAAAGAGAAAAACATAAAAAGCTATATAAAATAGATATAGCTGCAATCATACTGACTGCATAGTAAAGTTATAATGTCATTTATACCACATGGCGAACACTGTACAAATGAAACCCAAAAAACACTGGCGGAATTGTACTCTTTATTACCATTTTCCCTGCTAGAAAAAATGTTAGAAAGCTATGACGTGCTATGACATGCATTATAAGCAAAAACAATATTAAGTGGACAACCCCTTTCAGTTAATTCCACCAATTCTAAGCCTCATAAAGCAGGACTGTTTGTGCTGTTTCTCTTGTTGTTGGGTGGTGTGAAACCAATATTTACAAGTTTTTTATAGAAGTGACATATACACACAGTCTACAAGTCTCTAACATCTTTATATGTTTAACATGTTCATTGCTTTCATTTTTGGAAACTGTTTCTACAGGTCGTATTAAAGGAGATATCTTGATTGGGTCCTGATTGACCTCAGTGGTGGTTCTGCGGTTCATCATATGATTGCAGCCTGTGAGTGTTTCAATCACATCATAGTCCTTAAAGTCAGTGACAGATGCATCATGAGCTGAAAAGATGGCTGAACACACGGACTGGAGCATTTGATTGGACACATGCTGCAAAATTTCATGCAGAGGTAGTAGGAAGCAGGTGAAGTATTTAGGGGAACCCCGCTGTCATTGTTGTTGCTGTATGAAAAGATATCAGATAGATCAATGAAATGTTTTGGCTGCAAGTCTTCTACCTGCTTTATTTTTCCATGCTAGTCTTTTTTAAGGGTCAAATTTTTTAAAGTCAATTGAAAAATTTTAAAATTTATATGATTTAAAAATTTCTTATTTGGGGAGGGTCATGGGAAAATAGTGAGCACTATTGGAAGCTTGATCCTTAGTACACCAGTCACGGTTAAGTTAGGTTGGTTTATTGGCCCCTTTTGGGCAAAGGGGGTATAGAGGTTTTTTTTAATTCCCCTCTTTGGGAGTAATTTGGGAAAAAAAAATAAAACTCAAGTGTCCCCTTTTCCCCCGGGGTCCCCAAAATTTGGGGCCTTTGGCCTTGCCCGACACAAAAATGCCCCCTTTCCCGTAGGGTTTGGGGGACAGCCCAGGGTTTGGGCAGGGAGGGAAGGAAACTGTATAAGATCCTGGGAAACGCAAAATAGTTGAAAAAAAAATGCTGAGTCTCATGCTGAAGCTCAGGGCCCACTGGGGTTTTATCAGTTCCGTGGTTGGTCAAAGATTAAGGAGACCGCAGTTAAAGTGATACCCATGGTTAAAGTCAAGTCTTTTTAACACTATTGGAAGCCAAAATTTCAGAGCGAGCTATTGAGCTTTCAAGCCCCCCAATTTATGCCGACTGTGGGAAAAACATTACCTTATTTTCCTTTTTTTTTAGGGACCCCGTTTAAAGGGCAAAGAAAGAAAAGTTTAAAATCAACAGTTCAACAAGTTATGAAAAAGTGGATTGGAAAAAAACATATTTAAAAATCCGGGTGGTCTTACCCCCCGCAGGTTTTTATCTTTAGTGTGTTGCTGCTGATAATATCCCGCTGAATTAAAAAAGTTACATCAGGAAAATCTCAGGAAGCTCTCAAGATTGCTGAAAACCCGGGAGAACACCCCATATTATTTGGGACTTTAAAAAAAAACATTTTTTATAGTGGGGGAAGGGGCAAATTTAAATTTTTTTAGCTATGTGAGGATTTTGTCAGGAAAACTTTAGTTTGGGGAAGGCTTTTTTCATTGATTTCTGTAAGGTGGGGGAAGGAGAAAACTGTGTGAGTGACCTTATTGATTTAAGGGCCTTTTTATTCTTGGTGCCCCACAAGGGGTTTAACTAGGTCCCAGCAGAAACCCCTTTTGGTGAGTCTGAAAGTCGGTGTTTTTATATCTTGTTTTTAAAATAAACCGTAATTTTGCTTTATCTTGATTTATTTATTGGAAATTAAAAGGGGGAAAATTTTTTAGTTTGCTTTTTAAAAAGGGGTTTTTCCCGTTAAGAAAACCCCTTGGTTTATATAACCCCGTTTTTTGAAATCTTAAAATGTTTGAAGAGGCAGGGTTTAAAATATTGTAAATAAGCAGATACAAAGGGTGTCCTTTCTCAGGTGGCCCTGCGGCCCTGAATTACACAGAAAAACCCAATAATTTGAACGGGCATTAAATGGATTTCGTATAAACAAACTGTTTAAATTAAAAAATTCAATGAATATAGAAATTTTTGTAATACTAATTAAATTTAACATATACTAATTATAAAAAAACAAACATTTTCTTTTAACCTTCGATCAACTCCTCTGCTGTAGATCATAAGCTCTCAGAGGCAGGGTCCTCTCTCCTTCTCTATCAGTTTGTTATTTAGTGCTGACATTGTATTTGTCCTGGCTCATATTTATTCAAACTCCTTTGTTTGTACAGAGCCCTGGAATGAGTGGTTCTCAAAAATAAGTAAAATAATAATAATATAAGCCCATTTTAGGATTTTTATTCTTTTAAAAGGGAAAAAATTCTAATTATAGTTATAATATAGGGGGAAAAACTTGTATTTGGGAGCTTCAAAGTATTATTATGTTTATCTTGATGATCTTTTAAATTATAGTTGTTTATCATTGTTGTTCAGCTCTCTACTTGCTGTATAAGAATAGTGTAAAAAAGTTAAGGATAACCCATTAAATATTTGTATCCTTTACTGGGGGGGTCTTTCCCATTTTGTTCTCTGGTTTTTTTGAAAGTTTAAGCAGTAATCATGAAAACCCCACTTACAGTCCCAAACTATACATGTCCATTAGTCAGAAAAAAACTCTGCTGGTTTTCCAGTGCGTCCTGCATTGTTTTGGGGATTAGGGGTGGGGCTCTCCCGCGAGAGCTGGGATGGTTTATTTCAATCCATGACTTCTCAATTGCTGTATAAATGGCACTCTGTGATTACTGTGCATACAACTTCGTTGAACGTCTTTAATTTTCCTGCTTCTCTTTCCTGAAGGTCACATAATCTCCTGGGATGGGTAACTGCAGGAGCTTAACAGACCCAGATAAGCTGTACTGTCAGTACTAGGGGCTGTATTTTCTCCTTGCGACTGATTCTTATATATCAGCCACAGTAGCAGAGGAAATCCTTATTTTATATGATTTATTTATGAAGTTTAATGAATATTACATGGATGCATAGTTTGTAAGACCAAAAAAAGAAAGATGTCCATCCAGTCCAGCCTATTGTTCTTCAGTGTTGCTCCAGTTGAAGGCAAAAACTTCCATGAGGTAGAAGCCAATTGTCCTCATTGTAACGGCTGGGTAGTGGATCCAGGGGACCCCCGAAGCGGTGATATTTAAGCCCGCCAGGGAGCGGACTTAAGAGCCCCGGGTATTCACCAAGCCCCACAAAGCGGGGGGATTGCTGCGGCGTGGGGTTTTCCAGGTCGCTCCCCCGACGTGATTTGCTTGCGGGTGGCGGCGGGTGCAGCGGGGGTACAGAATTAGCGTGGGCAGGAGGTGGGTCAGGGCGGGCGGCAAGGTTGTGGTCGTGGACGGGCAGGACGGTGGGGGCAGGCGGCAGGGGTTGGGAGTCAAAAACTAGTAAAGGGTCTGGTACATGGAGGCAAAGAATACACTTAAGAAATGCTTTTTTCTAAGGCTCGAGGAAACTAGACCCAGAAAGGGAATGATTGCGAAGGGGAAACCCTTTTAAATAGGGAAGGCCCCAGAATGACCAATTCCCGGGGACGCGGCCCCCTTTAAATTTAAAAGGAAGCGCTCGTGCCCCTTTGGGCCAGCAGAGGGGACAAGGGGGGACAGGAACGAGGCCAGGAGTCCCCCAGGGGGCGAACCCCCCGATGCCTCGCGCCTATTTGTTTTGCAAGGGGGAACAAGGGACGCCAAAACTTTAAAACAAATTGGACCCCACGATCGGAGACAATGTGGGATGGCAAACCATGCAGGCAAAAAAATGTGAAAAAAAAGGCCCCCCAAATTGGGGACAGAAGGGAGACGGGAAGGGGCAAAAGTGGAATTTTTGAAAATCGGTCAGTGAACCCACCCAGATGCCCCGAGTTCCCGGGGAAAGGGAGGAAGACCCATGAGGGAAGTCCATGCCTATGTGTGTCCATGGAGACCCCGGGGAACAGGCCGAGGAACAAAGAGACCTGGGGGGCCGTGGCGAGGGCCCTTGTTTTGGGTGCAAGGTGAGGGAGAACGAATCCTTGACATCTTGGGCAGATTTTGGCCCCCAAATAGGTGTGAATGAGGATGTAGGTTTTCCCGTCCCAGGGGGGCGGAGAAAGAAAATATCTCTATAAATTATGAATGTCCCCGCTCCTTTTGAAAAAATTCTTTACTTTATTGATAGTTTAAAAATTCCATGACAAAAGTCTGTTAAACCCCCTACGCGTTTCGGGTTATGCACCCTTTATGGACAATAACATACATGTACACTCAAAATTTAAAATCCTGACAGGATGACATTGGCTAACACGTTATGGCAAAAAAAAAAAAAAAAAAAAAGGAAAAGAGAGGGGCAAAAAAAAAAAAAAAAGGTTTTAAAAAAAAAAGACAAGCAATGATTAAAAATGATAAAAAAGATCGTTTCTAAAATTCAAGCCAAAGGGTTTTTGGGTTTTTAAATTTAAAAACCCAAAAAGCTTTCTTTTAAAAAAGCAATTGTTTTAGATTCCCCCCTCTGAATTAAGTTTTACTCTTTCTATACCAAAGAAAAGAAAGAGAAATTCTCATTGTGTGCAGTGAGAAAATTCAGATGTCCCGTGTTTCTAATATTTTTGAAGGTGTTCAAAAATTCTTTTTTTCAACTGTCTAATTGATGCCCCACATAAATAAGGTCACATTCTTTACACTGGATAGCAAAAACAAAAGCCTCATTATTACAGTTGATAAAAGTATAAATTTTTTAAAAACGGGGTTCCCCCTTGTCTAGAGAGAACTCATTTACTTCCCCCTTACTGGCACATGTAAAACGTAGACCTACACCAAAAGTTACCTTTCTTGAAAGCAGTATTAGTTACTTTGTATCCCAAACAGATCGGGGACAACATTGTGGCAAGGGATACCCTTTAGGTATGTATTTTACCCCTTGTTCAATGCTTTCTGAAGAAACATCATCTTGGCTAAGATGGGTAGATTTTTTTGTACTAATTTAATTATTTTTTATATTGGTTACTATAAGGTGTAAAAAAATGAAAAAAGGGGGAAAGGGTCCTTAATATATTTCTTTTGGGATCTTTTTCCCCTTAGTAATTGGTTTTATCTTTGTTGAAACTAAACCTTTGCTCTTTATGCTCCATTTTTGGATATTTTCTTCTTTTTAAACGTTGCTCTAAATTCATTTGCGTTTTCAATATCCAAGTCTAAAAACAGAGAAGATTGCGGGGGTGAACCCCCCCACAGGAAATGTTTTAGGGTTTTCTGGATGGCTACTTTTTTAGCGTGTAAAACAGTGTTTCCTGCATTTTCCCTTTCCCTTATAATGACGAGTGAACCTCATTATTCTTAATGTATAAGATACATCTAAAAAATTTTTATACCTGCGGTTATGGCAAAAAGTAAAACCTAAATTAAAATTATTATATGATGTAAAAAATTAATTTTTCTATATCCAAATGTTTATCCCAAATCATCAAATGTCATCAAAAATTTTCCAAAGTACTTTATTCTGCCGAAAAAAAAAGGGTTTTTTGAAGAAAAAAATGTAATTTTTCCCCCCACCCAAACCCTGTACGATTACCCGGGAGGGTGAAAAAATTTAGCCCCCTTTGGGGACCCTTTTATCTGAAATAGAATTTTCCATTTTAAAAAAAAGAAATTATTTTCAACAGGTTTCATTACCTGCCGAATAAAAATTTATAAAATTTCCCCAATATTGGGTTTTTTGATGAGGGGTGAGCTAAAGCAGAATAGCAAGATGGGGTGGGTGGAAAAATAAAGGGGAAAAACATCACATTAAGCCAGAAAAGCTCTACTCCAAGGGGAAATTTTTTAAAATTTTTGGTACCCGTGTATATTTTGATGTAACTGGTAGTACACACCCAAGAGGTTGGAGGGGGGTCATCTATCCACGCACAAACTTTCTCGTTTGGCCCCGTTTCACACGGTTATTTTTGCCCCCAGATTTTCGACGGATTGACGATCGTCAATCCATCAGCAAATCAGTCAGATTTGTCACCCGTGCTAATCTTCTCTGTTCAGACTTGGATATTCTGAAAACGCAAAATGATATTATAGAGCAACGTTTAAAAAGAAGAAATATCCAAGATGGAGATAGTAGGCAAAGGTTTTAGGTCAACAAAGATAAAACCAATTACCCAAAGGGGAAAAGGAAACCAAAAGAAATATATTAAAGGCCCTTTCCCCTTTTAAATTTTTTACACTTTTAGTAACCAAAATAAACAGATAATTAAATTTGTACAAAAAAATCTACCTTCTTTTGCCAGATGATGTTACTTTCAGAAAGCATTGAACAAGGCATAAAATACATACCTAAAGAGGTGCCCCCTTTCCCACAATGTTGTCCCCAGTCTGTTTGAGGGGTACAAATGTAAAAATACAGTTTTCAATGAAAGGTAATTTAGGGGTAGAGGGGTTTCGTTGAAACAGTGCCAGTATACGGTAATGTAACTGAGTTTTCCCGCTAGCAAGGTGAACCCTGGGTTTTAAAAATTTAACTTTTATCAAATGTAATAATGGGCTGTGTTTTTGCTATCCAGGTAAGAATGTGCCTTATTTTTTGTAGGGCATACAATTAGACAGTTGAAAAAAAGAATTTATAACACCCTTTAACATATTAGAAACGGGACATTTAAATATATCGGGGCATCTAGACATTTTTCACTGACACAAAGGAGTAAAACTTAAAATTTAGAGGGGATAATTAAAACAATTGCTTTTGAAACAGAAGCTTTTTGGATTTTAATTTTTTTTTTTTTTTTGCCAATGACGTGTTAGCCAAAAGTCCTTCCTGTTGGGTATTTAAATTTTGGTGTACATGTATGTTATTGTGCCCTGATAAGGGTGCATAACCCCAAAAGCTAGGCTGTTTACAGATTTTGTATGGGAATTTCAAAATTTAAAAAATAAATATGAATTTTTACAAGAAGGGGTGGAGGAATTCACAATTTATGAGAGTTACTAAAAAAGTCCATTTGAATCACTGGACCACCTCCGTGCTCTTCGCTCCAGCCACGTCTTGGGGATCACACCCAACTTTAATCAAGTGCTGTTTGTTTGCTTGTAGAAGAGAACTATGCCCCCAACCTAGATTCTCTCCTCCTGAGTGTGGGAGGCACGTAGGTTCTGCCCGGAGGGACGCTACGGAGGTCTACAGGAGCCACATGGACCAGCCATTCAGGACCAATGATGTGCTGAGACACAGGTTCCTCCCCGGTAATGTCAGAAGCACGGGAGAGGGCAACCGCTTTGACATTTTTCTCGGCCGGTCGAAAGTGGATCTTAAAATCAAAGCGAGAGAAAAACAGAGACCACCGGGCCTAGCGAGGATTTAAGCGCTGAGCCGTCTGAAGGTATTGGAGATTCTTTTGGTCTGTGAAGACGTCAAACGGATGTCGAGCTCCCTCCAACAGATGTCGCCACTCTTCCAGGGCCAATTTTATGGCCAACAGCTCTCGGTCTCCAATGGCATAATTACGTTCTGCCGAAGAGAAGGTCTTTGAAAAAACCCCGCATGTGACGGTATTGCCTTTAGGGCCCTTCTGGGTCAGGACCACCCCTGCTCCCACGGAAGAGGCTTCCACCTCTAGGCTGAAGGGTCTCTCTGGATCTGGATGGACCAAAATAGGTGCTGAGGAGAAGGCTGTCTTCAGTCGGGAGAATGCTTCCTCGGCAGACGGAAGCCAATATTTAGGATTAGCGTTCTTTCGGGTGAGAGCAACGATGGAACCACCAGCGTAGAAAAGTGGGGAATAAACTACCGGTAGTAGTTGGCGAATCCTAGGAAGCGTTGAATCGCCCGGAGACCGACAGGTCGTGGCCACTGCTGGATCGCAGAGAGTTTAGCTGGGTCCATCTGTAGACCTCGATCGGAGACTATGTACCCAAGGAAAGGAAGACTGGCCTGGTGGAACCGACACTTCTCCAGCTTGACATATAGTCTATTGTCCCGCAGGCGTCACAGGACCTGGCGTACATGTACCCGATGGGTCTGTATGTTAGGAGAAAAAATCAGGATATCGTCCAGGTATACAATGACGCAGGTGTACAGCAAGTCCCGAAATACGTCATTGACGAACTCCTGAAATACGGCTGGGGCGTTGCATAGCCCGAAGGGCATCACGAGATACTCGAAATGCCCGTCCCGTGTGTTAAAAGCCGTTTTCCACTCATCCCCCTCTCGAATTCTGATGAGGTTACAAGCCCCTCGTAGATCCAGTTTGGTGAACACCTTGGCTACACGGAGGCGGTCAAAGAGCTCAGATATCAGGGGTAGAGGGTAGCGATTCTTCACCATGATCTTGTTTAGCCCTCTGTAATCAATGCACGGACGAAGTGAACCGTCTTTTTTCTGGACAAAGAAGAAGCCAGCACCGGCGGGCGAGGAGGACTTGCGTATGAAGCCTTTCAACAAATTCTCCTGTATATAAGCCGACATGGCCTGGGTCTCGGGCACAGAGAGAGGGTAGACCCTACCCCGTGGGGGACTGGTTCCGGGGAGGAGGTCTATAGGACAGTCATACGGCCGATGGGGCGGTAGCTTCTCAGCTTGCTTCTCCGAGAACATATCTCCAAAATCCTGGTACTCCGCTGGCAGACCTTGTAGAGGCTTGACGGACGACTGGGGAGGAGAGATGGACACCGGGCGTGGTGCTACCAAACAGAGCTCCTGGCACTCCGATCCCCAACGCAGGACTTTGCTTGTCTTCTAATCAAGTGTAGGGGCATGACGTTGCAGCCAGGGTAGCCCCAACAGGATCGCCGAAGAAGCACGGGGCAGGACATGAAAGGAAATCTTCTCCGTGTGTAGGACCCATACACGGAGGGTCACCGGACGGGTGATGAACTGAATGGAGTCGCTGAGAAGCTCCCCACTGACGGAGGAGATAAGCAATGGCTTTTCCAGACGGATCACTGGCAAGCGATAGCGAGACACCAGTGAGGCATGAATAAAGTTCCCGGCGGAGCCGGAGTCCAGGAAGGCAGAGACCCGAAGAGATAGCCCAGCATCTGTCGTTACTTCCACAGACAACAACAGTCGTGGAGAGGACGACTGAGCACCTAGGGACGCCTCTCCTACGGCTCCTATGTGCGGGCATTTCCCGACCACTGAGGACGCTGTGGACAACTCCTACGGAAATGGTCTGGACTGGCGCAGTAGAGGCAGAGGTTCTCAACCCGGAGACGGGACAGTTCTGACTCCGACAAGTGGGCCCGGTCCACCTGTATGGGTTCCTCGGTGGACATCTGTGGCGGAGGCAGCGGAGATCTCTGGAACACAGGAGCCAGCTGAGATAAACGGCGGGGTTGTGCCAAGTCCTGCTCCTGACGGAGCTCCTGCTGTCTTTCCGTGAAACACATGTCTATGCTAGTGACCAGATGGATGAGTTCACTCAGAGAAGATGGGAGATCTCTTGCTGCAAGGGCGTCCTTTACTCTGCTTGACAGACCCTTCTTAAATGTGGTGCAGAGAGCGGCATCATTCCATGACAGCTCGGAGGCTAGGGTGCGGAATTGAACCGCATAATCCCCTACGGAGGAGTCCCCTTGGCGTAGGTTTAGTAGCGCCGTCTCCGCGAAAGATGCTCGCGCAGGTTCCTCGAAAACGCTGCGGAATTCAGAGAGGAAGGCCTGTAGGTCTGCGGTCACAGGGTCATTCCGGTCCCAAAGAGGCATCGCCCAGGCCAGGGCCTTTCCAGATAGCAGGCTCACCACGAATGCCACCTTCGACCGCTCAGTGGGAAACTGGTCGGCCATCAGCTCCACGTGCATGGAGCACTGCGTAATGAATCCTCTGCAGAGCTTTGAGTCCCCGTCGAACTTGGAAGGTAGTGGAAGGCGAAGCTTCGGGCCCACGGTAGCCAGCGAGACGGCCGGGGTAGTAGAAGTCACCGGCGAAGAGGCAGGTTGCTGCTGCTGGGAAGACAGGAGTTGGCACATCATGGCGGACAGCTGACCCAGTTGCTGCGCTTGTTGCGTGATCTGCTGCGACTGTTGGGCGACAATGGTTGTGAGATCCGCGAGGCCTGGCAGGGGCACCTTAGCGGGATCCATGGCTGGATCTAACTGTAACGGCTGGCTGGTGATAGTTAAGCCACGCCAGGGAGCGGAGTCTAAGTAGCCCTCGGTATTCACCAGAGCCCGCCGCAAAGCGGGATGGACTTGCTGCGGCGTGAGGCTACCAGGTCGCTACCCCTGACGTGACGTGCTTGTGGTGGCGGCTGAGTTGAAGCGAGGTACAGAATCGTAGTCCAATAATCGTAGTCGTGGGCAGGCAGGAAGGTCAGGGCTGGCGGCAATGGTTCGTGGTCGTGGACAGGCAGGACGGTCAGGGCAGGCGGCAGAGGTTCGGAGTCGAGAAACGTAGTAAAGGGTCTGGTACATGGTAAGGCAAGAATACACTTAAGAAATGCTTTTTCTAAGGCTTGAGCCAACATAGATCCAGCAAGAAATGATTGCGAAGCGAAACCTTAAATAGGGGAAGCGCCCGGCAATTATCCAATTACCGGGACGCTGGCCCTGTAAATTTACAAGAACGCGCGCGGGCTAGGGGACGGGCACGCGCGCCTTGGCCAGCAGAGGATGCGGATGGGACATGAAGGAAGCCAGGTGAGTCCCCGGCAGGAGCGGACCCCCGGCTCGCCCCGAGGCCAGCGGCGGAACTCGACCCCGGCAGGCGCCCGAGGGGGGAGGGGGGGGGGGTGGCCCCCACGGTCGAGCCCGCGGGCCGAGGCGCGGGGGCACCCGCTACACCCATTTTACGGAAAAATGCGTCCCGACTCCAATCGGCCCATTGTGATACATCCCTGGATCAACTTCATTTCTCCATAAGCCTAGTCATTATAACTTGTTATATTATTACATATAGAAGTACATCTATCCCCTCTCCAGAATCCTGGGCACTATAACGTGTTAAATTACTACTAGAGAACACAAACTCAAATTTCGAACCCCTTTAAAGTCGAAGGGAGATGATGTTCAGGTTAATTTTTATACCAACACAGGTGAGGGGAAGCTCTAATTACCATCCATAAGAGTAAAATGGATACATGGAACAACTTAGTGAAGAAAATTTGTCTCTAAGAATGACAGAAAAAAATTGGGAGGCTAAAATAATTAATTCCTTTCAATGGCTAACTGAAAAGATGAGGACAGCGTAGAAGTGTCAAAAACATCATCGCTGAGGATGTAGAGATTTCATTGGCTGCTAAAATCATATGACCCTGTTATATGTATGTCATGCAAGCACAAGATTTCTCAGCAATTTTAGATAGGAAAAGCTGCTATTTTGATTAGTTAGGAGGGTGTACAGCAAGCTTAGGGAATTATAGATAGCAATAGTTAGGGAGTTCGGTATTGCTGGCTGCATCTTTCCCAAACCCAGTAGATGTTATTTGGTGACATTTGCAGGCTCACATAACGCCTAACTCTCATATACATTGATATATATTATACAGAGTATTTGGATTTGCTAAATCATACTCAGTGCCCAAAAGTTCAGTTTTTGCAGTATTGGTGTTGAAATCATTTTATAACACACCATCTCCAATTCTCCTATAAAAATATATTCAAAATAATGTTTGGTTGGTGAAAATTGTTCTGAGTGGAGAAAAATTCATTTTTGCCAGTTTTGGGGGTTCACTTATTGTATAACACACTGTCTCCAAATCTCCTATACAAAGAAATAAATGTTAAATAGTGGTTGGTTGGTGAAAATTATACTGAGTGGAGAAAAGTTCATTTTTGGCAGCTTTGGGGGTGAAATACCTTTCAAATATACTGTGTATTATTGTCATACAGATACAGTATATATCCAGAAAATAGAGTTCTCTCTATTGCTAAATCTTACTTAAAGCCAAAAAGTGTCATTTTGTCCACATAGTGAGTTATTGTGATCCACATATATACACTTCTCTCTTTTTTCTTACATTTATCTTGTGCCACGCGGAGAGCCATAATATTTAGCCACCAGTTGTATTGCCGTCTAATCTAGTGTAGCCCGCAGAGGCATAAGTTCGAGTTCTTGGGCCCTGGTGCAAAAAGTGAAATGGGCCACCCCTGTTAGCAGCCGCTATGGGGCCCTGCATCCTGAGGGGGCCCAAAAGCCCCTTTGACACATAAAAAGACATCAGTGTTGGAAATGGCACATGATAACTGGCAGGGGTGCCAATAGGACATTATGGGCAGTACTCCTGTCAGGGGCCCTAATCAAAGAGGGGCCCACTGATATGCTAAAAAATAGAAATTAATAAAGGGTGGGGGCCCCATTTGATTTGGCTGTATGTGGCCCTGAAATGGTTAATAGATGATTGATGGCAGCCCTGGCTACCGCTGCACCACCTATAATTATGCCCCTGCCAGCTGAACCTCCAAATTCCCCATTGGGATATTGTTGCTGCCACCACATATACTACATGTACAAAGCTTGCAAGCAGAGGTGTTACTTGAAGTTCTTGGGCCCTGGTGCAAAAAGTGAAATGGAGCTCCTGCCAGTTGCCATGTGCCATTTCCAATATGTCAAATATGTCTTCCTATGTGTCAAAGGGGTTTTGGGCCCACTCAGGATGCAGGGCTCCATAGCAGCTGCCACCGCTGCACCTCCTATAGCTACGCCCCTGCTTTCAAGTTGTCCTCATCTTTTCAGTTAGCCATTGAAAGGAATGAAGTATTTTAGACTCTCAATTTTCTGTCACTCTTAGAGCCAAATTTTCTTCACTAAATTGTTCCACGTATCCAGTTTACTGTTATGGATGGTAATTACAGCTTCTCCTCACCTGTTTAGGTATAAAAATTAACTCTAACATCTTCTCCCATTTAATTTAATGGGTCTCTAGTTCGAGTTTGAAGAACAAAAACATTTTACTACTCGATCATCCATATGCCTAATCCTGTCATGGTGCATGCCATGGTTCCTGTTCCGTACTGCGAATGTGTCTGTGTTCCTGTTGTGGTCCCTGTCGCTTCAGTGTATAAAAGTAAACTGGAGACGTGGAACAATTAGTGAAGAAAATTTGGCTCTAAGAGTGACAGGCAAACTGAAGAGATGAGGACAGCTTGAAAGCAGGGGTGTAGCTATAAGAGGTGCAGCAGAAACAGCTGCTATGGGGCCCTGCATCCTTTGACACATAAGAAGACACCGGTATTGGAAATGGCACATGGTAACTGGCAGGAGCCCCCTATCACTTTTCATGGTGAGATATACAGTTACTGAACCTCCAATACTGCAAAAAATGAAGTTTTCTCCACTCAGTATAATTTTCACCAACCAACCACTATTTAGAATATATTTCTTTGTATAGGAGAATTGGAGCCGGTATGTTATAAAATGAATTCACCCCCAATACTGCAAAAACTGAAGTTTTAGGCACTGAGTATGATTATATGAGTATGATGTAAATGAGAGTTAGGTGTTATGTGAGCCTGCAAATGTCACCAAATAACAGCTTCTGGGTAAGATGCAGCCAGCAATACTAAACTCCCTAACTATTGCTGTCTATGGAGACGAAAATGCTTGATTCCTTAAGCTTGCTGCACACCCTCCTAACTAACTACAAACTAATCTAAATAGCAGCTTTTCCTTACTAAATTCACTAATATACAAATCTTGTGCTTGCATGCATGCAAGCAGACAGAGAGCAGTCTGTATGGTACAGAGATTAAGATGGAAATGGCGTTCAGAACTCAATACAGTGAAATATATATAACATGGTCATGTGATTTTAGCAGCCATTACACCTCAGGGAAGACATTTTTGACACATCTATATGATCTGCACTGATTGTTGGCCGCCAAAAGTGCATAAAGGCAATAAAACCTATTAAAATGGCGAACTCCATGTCGAACAGAACATTTACTCGAACGAACATTAAAATGTTCTGTTCGGTTCGAGTTCTAGAACATCGAAATGTTGGACTCGAACTTAAGTCTTCTCGAACGGTTCGATCAACACTCATCTACTACTAGCAGCAAAGCATGTCAATAAAATACAAAGTCAAATAGCAAAGCAAATTTTAACAATTTAAGAGCACACAGCGCCAGCATGATGACCTCTCCTAAATGCACAGCCCTAGGACTGGAATAAAGTGGGACCGTCAACTGTGCAGCATGATAATACAAGGTGAGCGGCTGTGATTGACAACTATCAACACATGAAAATGGCTAGGATCATAAAAAACTCCAATTACCGTAACCCTTGCAGTGCCAGGCTCAATAACAATTGTAGCAAGAAGTTCTGCCACTCATCGTCAATGCCTTGGATGGTGATAATGGCCAGCCCTGACCTGTGACAATCCGTGTTAGGACATAGCTGAGGCATGAATGGTTTTCAAACAAAGCATGAAAATGCTAAAATTTAAACAGGAAAATAAAACACATAGGGCCACATGTATGAAAACTGTTTAGGTCTAAAACTCACTTTTTAGCCTACAGGTTACTATGGGCAAAAAAGTGAGTTTAGACCTAAACAGTTTTCATACATGTGGCTCATAATTACCAAATTTTGACAGCTACTCTACGCAGTTGATAATTCGATCTATGGTCATTTTTTATGTTAAATGTAAATCCTTCTTGACATTTTACACATGTTATGAGTGGGGTCTAGCTAGGTTCAGTTGGAAGCCAAGTTTTGTCTACCTTGTGTCTTGCATAATGTCACTTCAGTTAATGGTACTGTAGAGTTTATTATTTTTACTCTCTAATAGCACTATTATTTGGGTACAATTCTGTATGATATTGGTAATTAAGCACTCTGTGGTATAGTTATTATACACTGTATATTGGTACACCACATGGCTCTCCATTACTTGTCACCTCCATAAATCTCTGCCTTAATACCCTGATACTAGCTTCCCTCACTTAATTTCCAATCCTCACAGGCTCTCTTCCTCTGATTTTCTCCTATCTGCTCCTCACACAACCACGTTCAAAATTTCTCTCACACATTCTCCATACACTCAGACTTGTCACCCCAACACATCAGACTCTTTTCCACCTTCAAAAGTAACCTGAAAAGCAAAGGCATCATTAGGCAGTTTTACCTGAGGCTTGAGCCATGGATAAAACTGTTGCTGCCCCAAACTGGCAATCTGTCTACTAGGGCAGATTGCCAGAGCATCATCGGCTTCCCGGCTGCTCAGGATGCACAAACAGTTGAAAGCTATTGCACAACATTGTGCGAAAGCATCCTGCCCAGCAGAATACAGAATTCTTTGGAGGGTCACAAGAAGGCTTGAAGTCTACCAGAGAAAGGGTACAGGAAGCATGATGTAATGACCTTACTCCCCTTGCACCAGGAATTGCGTAGCTATGCAGGATGCAGGATGATGTCACGGTGCCTGTGCAGATCGCGAAGAGGGAGTTTAACAAGGGAATGGGGAAGGGTGAGTTTTATAGAGTCCTATATACGTATCTACTGAGGGGACCTATATACCTATATACTTGGGAGTTTCTTTATACCTCACTACCTAATGGAGAATCAATGGTGACTACCCATCCCCCACAGCAGGCACCCAGTTTTCCTATCTTAGGTTGCTGTGGATGGAGCATCACCATGCTTTCCTATATAGGCCCCAATTAGGTGGCTAGGTATATAAACCCCACCATTAGGTACAGTGGGTACAGAAAGTATTCAGACCCCTTTAAATTTTCCACTCTTTGTTTAATTTTTTGCTCATTACTGTACACTCTGCCTCCCCCCCTGTCTTGAAAGCAAAAAAACAGAAATTTAGATATTTTTTTCAAATGTATTAAGCAAGAAAGTATTGTAAGTACTACTCAGTATTGAGTAGAAGCACCCGTTTGAGCTAGTAAAGCATTGAATCTTGTTGGGAGTGATGCAACAAGTTTTTCTCTCTGCTACAAAGCCCCAACTGGAGGGCTGCAGTGATAGTTGACTTTGAGGAACTTTATTCCATCTTGCTACTGCATCTCTGGAGCTCAGCCACAGTGATCTTGGGGTTCTTCTTGACCTCTCTCACCAAGGCTCTTCTCCCACGATTGCTTAGTTTGGCTGGATGGACAGGAAGAGTTGTGGTCATCCCAAACTTCTTCCATTTAAGGATTATGGAGGAAACTGTGCTCTTAGGAACCTTGAGTGCTGCAGAATTTCTTTTGCAACCTTGGCCAGATCTGTGCCTTGCCACAATTCTGTCTCTGAGCTCTTTGGGCAGTTCCTTAGACCTCATGATTCTCATGTGCTCTGACAGGCACTGTAAGCTGTGAGGTCTTATATAGACAGGTGTGTGCCTTTACTAATCAAGTCCAGTCAGTTTAATTAAACACATCTGGACTCCAATTAAGGAATAGAACCATCTCAAGGAGGATCAGAAGGAAATGGACAGCATTTGAGTTAAATCTGAGTGTCACAGTAAAGCGCTTGAATATTTATGGCCATGTGATGTTTCAGTTTTTCTTATTTAATAAATTTGCAAAAACACCTATATTTCTGTTTTTTTTGCTTTCAAGATAGGCTGCAGAGTGTACATTAATGAGCCAAAAAATGAACTTTTGGATCTTACCAAATGCCTGCAGTGAAAGAAAGAGTGAAAAATTTAAAGGGGTTGGAATACTTTCCGTACCCACTGTACATATTTAAACTACACCACATCTCATGCCTGTTGCTCCTGTGCCTGCTGCTTCTACAAACTGTATTCTACTGCTGCCAACATCTGTATTTACAAGTCTTACGGCTGAATTTATTTTTTAAATGTACACCTGTATGACCTTGATGTGCACTGCATACACCTCTTACTCCTCCTCCTTGTAACCCTCCAAATATATTTTTTTTAAATGCCTCCACCTGTACTAACACCAAATGCACTAAGTCTTGTTATCCTGAACCTGGCTGTTTCCCATTGCCATGCTCTCGCTGCTACCAATGTTACTGCCGTCTAATTTAGTGGAACTGGAACCTGGCTGTTCCTCATTGCCATGTTCTTGCTGCCACCAATGGTACTGCCATCTAATCCAGATGAACCGAAACCTAAGTTGTTCCACCTATCTAGTTTACTCTTATGGAAGGTCATTATAGCTTTTCAATTCTTCACCTGTGTAGATATAAAAAATTAACCGAACAACTTCTCCCATTGACTTTAATGGCTTTTGAAGTTCGACTCGAACCTCGAACTGAACGCCTCCAAGTTCGAGGTTCGAGTCGAACTGGAACTTTATTCAGTAGTAGGAAGTTGTTTAACTAATAGTTGGTCTTTAAAAGCTCAACAACTCTAAAGATGAGCCAAATTTAGCAAATAGTATGAGACGCTGTGATAAATCTGACGTCATTTTAGACAGCCTGCCTAAGATTAGGCTGTCCAGTGTTTAGAGAGCAATAGTAAATATCGCCCACCTATCATTCTGATGTCTTTGAGGGAAGGGAAAGAAAACTTTTTCTTCCAAATTATATTTCTTAACATAAATAGATTTTAAACAATTGTAAATAACTACACAAAACACCATAAAACAAAACATAGCACCAAGAATAATAGAGAACATATTGTATTGGATAGTACAAACACATTAAAAAAAGTAATAGGAACTAAGGGTGACATGCATGAACTTTAGCGCAAACAGGCCAGCTCTAAATCACTTTAAGGCAGTGTAGAATGCACCAGAATGTATGATCCTGTTCTTCTGCAGTTCATACATTTGGCGACAACTTTGCCCTCAAGACCACTTTTAATTTGGTCTGGCTGTTCTGACAATTATGCACCTACTTTTGGCATCCCACATTCATAAATGTGTCTAATCCTACAAATGTGCTGCGACACACCCCCAGAAAACCCCCACATATTTGGCGCATTACAAAGTGTCGGGGCAGGTGCCGACTGCACCAAAGCCTGGAATGTGACTGTTCATACATCTATAAAACATTGCTACAAGAGCTTTTTAGTGCACAGTACTCCAGAATACTGGCGCAGTCCTGTTCACACATGTCGCCCTTGGTATCACCAGAATCATAACAACCTGAAGAACAAAGGTTATACTTCAGTTATGTCGAAGAGAGAACAACATAAAAACAAGACCCCGCAAACATGGCGCAAGCACATATTTTTCACATTTCATACCACTTACTTTTTTTTTTTCATTTCCCAATTCTATAGTAAAGTCAGTGGCACCATTAAAAACATACATCTTATCCCACAAAAAAAAATGAAAAGCCCTCATTTGTCCTTGCAGATGGAAAAATAAAAAACTTAGGAATCCTGTAAGTCTGGAGGAAAAAGAATGTATAGCCATAAAATTATGACCATGTGGCAGGAAGAGATTAAAATCCCTTTCGCAGTCCCTATTTCATGGTTAAGCACATAAATCCAACCCAGAAAGAGAAATAGACAGGTTTCTGGGGTTTTCATTGTCGCTTTATCATAATACAGAGCTGTTTATTTGAAGATCATTTATGTGTTTCTATCCCACATGATCCAATGGCCCACAGATATAATAAATCATGATGTTGTCAGTAATTCTTATTGACATATGTTGTAGTTTGATTCCTAGTGCTGATATAAAGCCCTTGAGCTCCGGTGTAGTGGCAGTCACCCTGTTTCTGAGACAAGATTAGGCCATGGATTGCAGGGATCACAAACTCTATCATGTTCATGGATGTGATTCCAGAAAATTGTTGGAGCATTACTTTTCAGACAAAGAAGGAATGGCCTTTCACGAGGATGTCTTGATATTTCCTATTGAAAATCTGACAACAATTTTCGCAGAGGGTAAGTACAGTATCTTGATTATGCTTTGCTTCTTTCTACTTGTGTTACAGTACAATTTTGTCCATACAATGTCAACAGTGCCTTTTTACACAAGTCTGCAATAAAAGCATTTCAAGAGCTGTTTTGGTTAGTCCACGTAATCTTTATGTTTTTTGGTGTGCTGAATATGAAAATGACCTCTGTTTTGTAAAAGAATATCAGGTTTCCTGACAAGTTAGGTTAAATAAGGCATATCAGAATTTGCAGAAAACCTAAAGGTTTGTGACAAGTCCTGAAGTCTAGGATTTTTTTCAATATTTTCATTTTCAACACACCAAAATACATGGAGATTATATGAAAATAATCACATAGCTTATTAGTCGCAGACCTGTGTTATCAAAGTGACATTCGCTCAGATTTACTGTTGTGGTTGAACCAGAAAATTGCCAAAAAATGGTGCAAATGTATCATGTGGCCAACACATGCATTATGGGCTTTAGACACTTTTTGTACCCTCTATGACGCTGGGGCATGGCTTGAGTGAAAGGAGATGTGGACATGATGTGAGATCTTGCATCAAAAACTCCACCAAATGTGTACGCTAGCATACAGTTAGTCTTAAAAAGCTTGACAACTAAAGAGAAGCCAAATTAATGAAAAAGTATGAGCCACGGTGATCAATCTGATATCTTTTTAAATTGTCTGTCCAAGGTTAGGCTGTCTGACTTTTAGAGAGGAACTGTAAGGTTCCAATGCACAGAACAACGTCCGTTTTTTCAGAGTTTTTGTTTTCTAGAAATGCTGAAAAAATGACTGTTGTCTCCCATAGACTCTATAGTAAGAACGTCCTGCCGTCTCCCATAGACTCTATAGTAAGAACGTCCTGCCGTCTCCCATAGACTCTATAGTAAGAACGTTCTGCTGTCTTCTGTAAAAAAAAATATTTTTGCTGACAAAAGCAAGATAACTTAATTAGTGCAAAAAGGATATTTAGCAGCAAAATTGAGATAACTTTATTAGCACCGGAAAAAAACAACAGATTTTAGCGCCAAAATCCGTAAAATAAAATCAATTTTTAGCAGCAAAAGTGAGATAACTTAGCGCAAAAATACGTAAAAGGACTACAAGATTACATATTAATGCAAAAATGTGCTGTACATATTCTTTTGTAGGGTGCAGTTATATCCAATGGACTGATTTATGAATACATTAAAAAACAGACTTAAACACAAACCAAGACAAAAAATGAGCATAAAAAATGCGGCAAAAAATGCAAAACGCAGCAAAAAACTAACGTTTGTTCAGTAGCTTTTGACAGGCAGTGGACAAAAAACACAGTTTTATGAATGTTTTTAGGATTTGGTTTTCAGGTCGTTTTTTTTTTTGTCCACTGCAGTGTAGTCATAGCCTAAATGTGTCCCATTAACCATCCACCATCCTGTTATCCTCAAGGGCAGGGAAAGAAAACTTTTTCTAAAAATATTTTTCTTAACAAAAATGGATTTTAAACAACTGTAAATTAATCGCTATAAAATGGACACATAACACATAAAGTACACATACATCATAAAAATAAAACAAACATAACTCCAAGAATTATAGAGATTATATTATATTGGATAGTACAAACACAATGAAAAAAAGAAGAAAAAGGCACTAAGACTATAACCATGGAATGAAAAAGTATGTGTCCGGTAGCGGAAAGGAAAGTGAACAGTAAAGTGGTACAAAAGAGAACAAATAAATAAATTCAATTATATATGGGTGTCAAAGAAATACTGTATATTTACTGTCTGGTAATCAATTAAGTCTCTGAACTTAAAGTGGAGTTTAAAAAATAATAATAAATGCAAATCAGGGAATCCTGCCACATCTGACCTGTATGCCCCAGTGTAGGATTTGCACAAACTGAGGGATTTTGGTGTATTCCCTGGAAAATAGAAGCATACTTTGGGGTGTGCCTGTGAGGTGTGGTAAGATTGCCTTTTTTGCACTATTGCTTTTTATTATTTTGTCCAATTATCAGAAAATCATGGGCACCAAGGGGTTAATGCAGACTCTATATTGCAATTAATTGTTTATCCAAGGGATACCATCCTCCTTGTCTTCTTTTACAATGCGGTGCTCAGTCTTGTAAAGTAGACAGTCATATAATACGTGTATAAAGAGCATAAAGGCCGCACTCACCAATTCTGTATAAGAATTTCTTTATTCCAAATGCGGCATTAAAACAGGACTGGAAGGATGGCACAGTTTCACGCGCATCAGCGCTTTCTCAAGGCATGCTCTTTATACACATTTTATTATTTTGTATTTGCATTTTGGGGACTTCAATATGTATAGGTAGATTTAAATATTTTATAGTTGTTTATATTTTTTTCTCTTTGGCTCTCCATTTGCTGTTTTTTTCCTTTTCACTTCTTGACACATAGGGATACATGTATGATGAGGTTTTTCACACCTTTCTGGCATAAAATGCACCTAGGTGATGGTCACGTTGTTAAAGGTTTTTTGAATGTTTAGGCCATTGTTAGCGGAGTACATGTTTGAGAGGTGAGGGGTTGGGAAGGTCCACAGCTGGACGTGGAGCAAAAAGTCCACTCCGGGCGGAATCTCCCTTTTAATACGAAAATAAAGAGAACCCCAAAGAACCCCAGGTGAATATAAATGTCATATAATAATGAAAGTGAAAATGTGGAACCTGTTTTTTATGGACATTCAAATTTTTTTTTAAGATTTGAAAAAATTTATACGTTTTAACCGGAAGCATATTTATATAACCTACTAATTTTGGGGGATATTAATAGAGGGGGGGACCTGCAGCAAGGTATCCCTTGGGTGTTCTTAATAAGGTGATTGCATGATGAGTATTTAATTTAGGCGATTGTTCATAAGACCGCCCTTTCTAATACGCTAACATGAGGCGGCGTTGGGGGCTTCTGGGGGCGTGCACCAACTCGAAAATTTTTAAACACAATTAAAATGTGGTTCGACAAAATAGGCGCATTACGCTGGGACGAAGACCTATTTAAATGTATTGCTGAGATTCGAAGGGATGGATTTGCTGTTAGGACAAAAATGCCCTTTTTTTTTTCCTCAAATTACCCAGTGCAATAATAAAAAGTAATTTATGATATTTTATAAAAAGTTAAAAAAATTAATTATTTAAACTTAATAAAAAAGTGATCATAAAAAAAAATATAAAAATAAAAAAATTTTATAAAAATTTCCCCTTAAAATGCATTTAAAATTTAATATACAAAAAACTAATTTAAAATTAAATAACCCTGAGATGTTTATTTTTTACTCTTTAAATTTTGAAATTCTTTTTGTGCTTCTCCTTTATTTACATACAGAAAGCCAGAACACTGTCTTCTGGGGGCCCGTGCCCCCCAAGCAAGATATTTCCATAGTTTCCCCTTCACTGACATGCTTTTTTAATGACTTTTCTTTTTTTTTGCCTTCTATGCCTTTTAATGTTAAGTGCATTACAATGCGTTAAGTTTCGCAAAGTCCCAAACATAGGCGAGGGGTGTCGTTTTTGACTCCTTTATAATTTTCAAAAAAAAATTTCAAATTCGGCGTTTTAAACCCTGAAAACGAGACAAGCACCGTCCTTCATTTTTTTTTTATTTCATAGGTTATAGTCTTATATCCTATTACGTCTTTTCCATTGTTTTTATATTATTCAAGAAAAATTTGTTTGTTATTTATTGCTGTTTTTGCAAGAATATTTTTTGGTTTTTGTAAATTTGGTTTATATGTGTATTTTTTCATACTGTATACCCTGTATCCAAAGCGTAGCTCAAATTTTTTGTGTGTTTTTTAAAAAAAATGGGAAACTTGTTTGGATGTTAAAATTGGAAAGGACAATTTTGGGTCTTTGTGTTTTAAGGGTTAAAATTGTATGTCATACCCTTGGGAATCTTGCTGGATTTTTTTGGTTGAATGTGAGATTTTACAAAATAAGGTCAAGTTATATCACAAGAACTGAAATATCACAAGGGGGAATAGTCATCATAGAGTAGATCTGGAAAACAATTTGGGGAAAAAAAAAATGAACGAGGGTCAATAAGTTTTGAATGCCAAAAGGGGAAGGAAAAAACCCTAGGTTTTAAAAAAAAGTTATTTTTCTAGCATTCTCAATGAATCATAGAGAAGCTCAAAAACCTTAAAATTAAAATTTT